>JAUMJL010000044.1:5460000-5512500 GCA_033558185.1 Dromococcyx pavoninus | reverse complement strand
ATGGAAAAATCAGCACTAGAGACAGTCAAGAAGTTGGATTAATGAATATTAAAATGTTATAATTCACGCTGAAACAATATTCTACCAACTTTTTCCGTGTAATTTAACTAAAAAAACAAGCATAAACAGCATATAACATTTCCATGAATGGGACCCTTAGGCTTATTCAGCTGAGCATGTTTAGCTTGCTAAGTTTAAATATTTTCAGAACTGATCCTCAGACTGAGCAGCCTTCATCACAGCACAGCATTTAAAATGATGGATGTGATACATATTTAATACAATAAAATGGCCATTTATATGCTCATACTAGGCACAAGGGAAATCCTGTGGAAAAGGCTGCTAAAATCAAAAGTAGTCCATTCTCTTATTGCTGTGCAGGACATTCAGGTACCTAGCTCCCATTACTAGCTCCCATTAGTGCTGATGGGTTTTATGAGCCCAAGTATTCCATACTCAGTGGGACAATACATATTTAAGGATCTAGTTCATCAGAATGGATGCCCTGCACATGTTGAGCAGCAAGAAATTCCACAGGTTTCCCCTGTGCAGCTGAATGATGAGGGTGAACCAGGGCTATCACATTCTGGCTTCAGCCAAGCAAGCCTTCACACAGTGCATTTCCCAACCATACAGAAAATATGGACATAGCAATGATACCATGGAGCTCCAAAGAAAGTTCCATGAATTTCCTGACTTCAGCTATGCTCAGCTGAGCACCAAGACTTCCTAGCAGGGAGGAATCCTATTGCATGGCTAGACTGACTTTTATCATCTCAATGGCACTTAAAGAAAATGTATGCAGCAAAAAATAAGAAAACTAAAGCAAACTAAGAGCAGCACTGTAACAAAACGAGATAGACTGAGGTACATAGAGCAGAGGAAGAGCAGTAAGAGCACACTACAAGCTGTCTGAACGCATCTACAGCGCTGACAAGTGTGGTTGGTTTGGTCCATCAAAGAGATGATCACGTGCAACTCCACAGTTGGTATTCAGTCCTTTCAGTTTACAATTAAACGTGCCAATTTGAGCTACTAACAACCCTCCTGAAAGAGGACCACAGTACCCTTGGGAAGAAGTCTGTAGAATGTTCTTACGCTATCTTCCGTCCCTCCTCCCCCCCCGCTTTTTTTTTTTTCAGGGACACACTGAAAGCCAGTTTTCACAAACAGGAGTCTCTGCTGAGTTTTGATGGCTTTTGATCAGGCACTAGCCCTTCAGCACTGCCGGCCACAGTGGCAAAATTGACCACAGCAGCATTAAATTATTCTGACTCATATTGCTGGCTGTGCAACTAAGAACCATAACATCTGAAGACATTTCTAAGATGATTTCATGGCATGGTAGAGAAGGACACCTGAGCCTAACTTCTTTATAGCTACTCATAGTATATGGAAATCCAACAAATCTGACCAACAGGCTAGTTTCGTATTTGCATATCTGATTAGAAGGCTGTGCTACAGAATTGTCTGTTTTAATTGTTAACATCAAGTGTCCTGGCTTAATAGCTCAATTACTACAGAATATATTGAAACTTTGAGCTCTTCTTCAATGGCTGTTAATACCACTTACCAAGTATGGAATACTAAAATGAAAACTAAAACTATTTGTTTACGGGTGGAGTAAATCTCAAAAGGTCTTTAATTTATGTGCATTATTTTGAGTCAGAAATGCTTCAGAGACAAAAAGCAGCTATTGATTTTAGCAAATTAAGAAAACCAGAATATGTACTGGAACTTATTTAAATATCCTAAATTCAACTTAATAGCACAAGCTGCTGGCTCTGCAAAATTCTGGAAATGCACCCTGCCGCTTGTATTAATTGGTGGGAAATGCAGGCCTGTGTCAAAGCAACTAATTGTCTGATGAAAATAGCTTGTTTCTGACATCAGTATGTACCACACCCCTGTATCACATGAGGAGGGTTTCAAAAAGGTGTTATATTGTCATGGTAATTACAGTTGGGTTATATGTATCCAAGGTACAGAACCCATACAAGGTGATGGCATAAAAGCAGGTCTTATAAATGAGACTGTAGGGCATTTAACTAAACAATTGCAAGCAGAATAAAGAGCTTACATAAAAGTGTGTATTATGCAGATGTTAGAAACCTGTGTCTCTGAGAAGACACTATTTTGACCATAATGCATTCTGTCATGTGAGATAAAATGCAGGGAACATTTACATTTCTCCCACTCACTGAGCTTCTACCACACGGCTTGCATTTTTCTCACATCAATAGACATCTTTTTAAACATTATATTCGTGTCTGTCTCTCTTGATGGCAAATAAAATTCAATAAATAAAATACTTTATGATAAATATGTTAGATTTAAGAAGCAGTTGTGATAAAGTGCACCGGTTTTCAAAAATGATTTGTTAAAAACAAATAAATTTAACAAGACATGTACACAAGCACAAAATATATTAATATATTGTAGATGATGCACAATAACGTAATGATCCAAAAGAGCATTTGCACAGCTTTTCACACTGCTTAACTTACTGTTAAGCAAGACAAATAATCAACAGAACTTGGACCCATTGCCTCTGTAGATTAGATCAACACACGACGGTTGAAAAAGCATAAATTGCCAGGGCATTTCAAACCAGCCACAGTTATAGATAGCTACAGTATAGCAGGGGACATGTTCCCTACAAAACCATCAACAAGAATATGGTTATAGATCGCTAAATATTTCTATCTACTATAACGCACAGCACACCCTTTTGTGTTCACCTGACCAGATTGGTGTACTTGGCAAACCAATACACCAATACTTTGTAATAAAATATAATTATTGAGAACAATTTAAATGTCCCTCTGTGCTCCTGGTAACAATTTCCTTTTAGGTAGTTTGAAATTTCACAGTAATGTGTATTATCTTAGAGTTAAACAAATAAGAGACTTATGGCAAATCATCACTTCCTCAGTCTCTTTTTAAATTTTTGTTTCTACCTTTTTTTGTATGATGTCTACTTCTTAAATATTATTCCTCTAATTTGTTGATTTTTACTTTTAAAAGTGCAAAGCATGTAAAAAGTATTGTGCTGTATCTCTGAATTGTTTTTATATGATTTTCTCCTTATAAGTTTCCTACTTTTTCTTTTTAACTAATTTAAAAGAGTGGGTTTAGTGTTTCATTATTATTCCATTCATTATTCCTATGGAACTGCCAAGGAAGTCAAGCAGATGATGTGCCTTTTGCAGTTTTTAGAAATATATAATAAAATAAGCCCACCACTGACACAAATAGTTTACAATACTGACAAGACAAGACAGAACTATTATTATTTACTTTCTTAATGATGAAATGTAAGGCAGAGAATAAGTAAGCTATTTCCATAATGTGACACAGAAAAATAAAATGTACCTAGACCTCTCAATTCTCAATCCAACGGTTAAACCACCTCAGCCTTCCTGTAATTTTGAGGTTATGGATCCTACTCCCCAAAAACTGTAAGTCAAATATACAGTTTCATCTCTATGTTTTTTAATCAGGTGGAAAAGGCTACATACAGAGACCAATTGATGTAGGGTAACTACATTGGTGGTACATACCTGTTTGAAATGGCAGTGTTTAATAGGCACTCACAACTCCAGTGAGCATATCTCATTTCAGAGCAGACTAAATTTGCATGGTAATTTGCACGGACAGATGGAGCAGGCTGGGGACAGACAACACCTGTAGGAAAATATTAAGGGCTAGTACCAATTCCTTACTCTCCCTGTGTGGACTGGGGAGAAGTTACAATGGCAAGATCTGTTACAATAAGAACCCATTCCCTTCCCTCTGCTAGTGATGAACGCTTTCTCAAGTATTAGAGGCGCATTGTCTGTTTTAAATTAAGCTACTGCTGCCATGTTTCTCAGCTTCCTTGACCAAATGCAGGGCAGCATACTTTACCAAATAGTAAAGACAATCACACCCAAATTGCTTCACATTCATCAAAATGTTTGATCTTTGTGCATCCGAATTATATATTGCTCAAGGGCTAGTCATCCATGTCGGGCTTCAGCATTTTCCAAGAGTTAGTTCTACCTATTCCAAATATGCTGCTTGATCTACTGCTATTCACAGGCTTAACATTGCTCACTCAGGGATCAAATAACACCAGTAATCTTATCACTTGGCGCATTTGTCTCTGGAACATGTGTCAAGTTTTGCACCTGGGACACGGCAACCCTGGATATACTGGGGAGTGAGAGGCTGGAGAGCAGCCCTGCAGAAAGGGATACGGGTTTCTTGTTGATGGCAAGTTGAACGTGAGCAAACAGTGTGCCCTGGAAGCCAAGAGGGCCAATTGTGCCCTGGGGTACATCCAGCACGGCATCAACAGCCAGTCGAGGGAGATGATTGTTCCGCTCTACTCTGCCCTGGTGCAGCCCCACCTCGAGTACTGGGTGCAGTTTGGGGGTGCCACAGTACAAAAAAGACATAAAACTACTGGAGAGTGTCCAGAGGAGGCCAAAGAGCTGGTGAAGGGTCTAGAGGGGAAGTTGTATGAGGAACAGCTGAAGTCACTTGGTCTGTTCAACCTGGAGAAGAGGAGACTGAGGGGGAGACCTCATAGCAGTTTACTGCTTTCTCACAAGGGAAGGAGGAGGAGCAGGTGCTGATCTCTTCCCTCTGGTGACCAATGATAGGACTTGAGCGGATGGCAGGAAGATGTGCTAGGGGAAGTTTAGGTGGGATATTAGGAAGAGGTTCTTCAACCAGCGGGTGGTGGAGCACTGGAACAGCTCCCCAGGAAAACAGTTATGGCACCAAGCCTGACAATATTCAAGAAGCATTTGGATAATGCCCTGAGACAGATGGTGTAAATTTTGCAGTTGTCTTATGCAGGGACAGGAATTGGGCTCGATGATCCTTTTGGCTCCCTTTCAACTCAGGTCATTCTGTGATTCTGTGTTTCTGTGAACTACCCTGAGTCCATGTTCCCTGTTAGCACTAAGTTTAAAAGCTTCTCAAATAGAAACTGTCTTCTTATGTTGCAAAGGACTGTTTGACATCATAGTATCACTATGCTGAATTTGGTTACACTTCTTGCAGAATAGCTTTGATGCACTTGGCCATGCCTTGAGTCTGGAGCTATCTTAAATGACTGCTCAGAATTCCCTTCAGCTCAGTTTTTGTACCTTCAGCAATGACAAGATAAGAAATTAAACACAATATATTAAATAAGTGTCAAGGTCTTCAAATCGCTTGACTTTAGAATACAAAATATTCAGAAAGAAATTAGTCTGTTGCAAGTTGTTATATTTGCTATCATATAAACAGGGAATCTTGTTGCAGCCATGACACCTGATTTTTAGTGTAAAGAGTGAGCATGCTTTACAACATACATATTCTAAAATTTTCTGGAGTCTTGCATGAAATTTTACAACAAAATCAACAAGACAAGTCCCATAAAACTCTGGCAGGTCCTAAGAAGAAAGATCTTTACCTTGTCTGCAGATGGCAGCCCTTCTGTGTCTTTGTTACATAACCCTTAAAAGATGTCCTGAGGCAGCAAAAGGAAACCTGCTTATGCTGGAAACAACCAGGGCCCTGAGGGCACTCCCAGCCCTGACAGCCCCCATCCAGCCTCCCTTGGAGCTCCCCAACCTTGGCCATCACCCAGGACACCATGTGAGCCCATGGAGCACAAGGGAGGAAGAAAAGACCTGCAGAAGCAGGATCATGTGGCTCAGTACTGAAAGAAAATCTTTCCTTGAAGAGGAAGACAGATTGAAATGCAGATGCTGGACTAGAACAGACAGCCCAACTCCTGTTGCTGTCAGGGCAGGCAAGATATCTTTACAGGCTCTTTCTCCTGAATTTTCCTTAAGTTTGTTCTTCAGGTCTGTGTTCAAGTATAATCTATCTTAAAGGTGGTGGGGGAGTTTATTGTTTTGCTGTTGATGTGTTTTAAAACACCTTTTTGGCTCTTTGCATTGTTCAATTAAAGGAAAAGTTTCTGGCAGAGATCTCTGACAGAGTCCAAGTCCTGTTACAACTCTGAGACCAAGAGCTATACTGTGAAACAAAGTTCTACAGAGTCCTTATTTATCATCTTACTCCACTCCTGTCCAGGGTGAAATGATTTTCACTTTGTATGTCTGTCAGTTGCACTCTGCTGAACTCCTCACTCTTCCATCATGTGCTGTGCTGTGCAAGACAGTCTTGCAGGTGGCTCAGTCCTGTAGTTTGTATTTCACCTTCTAAATGCAAAAAACCTTATTTTTATGATGAAATGACGCTGTGATCCACTGGAATATGCTTTTAGAAACACTTAAAAATGTGTCTTAATCTGGAAAAGAAATCCATTAGTTTTGACTCTGGCAAGCCCCACCAGTTATTTCAATGAAGAGTTTGGCCTACTCAAGATTTGCATCCTTATACGGACTTGATAATCATTAATTTGTGAGAACATTTTCAAATTACAAAAAAGTCACAGTACCGGCACAAACATCTCCGTGTTCATATTGTTAAGGTCATATAAAGTACTCTGCATTTCCCTGACAATTTCTTTGAAACAATGAGGGTGCTTTGAGAAGCTTTCTACCCTTCTGGATTATTATGCAAATAGTTAAAATATTGAAATGAATTTAAGAAGTTATACTCTAACATGTCAGTCCTGTTATAATTTGGAGACAATGAATAATATATTCCAGACAAAGTGAAAGCAGCCATAGAAGTAAACTAAAATAGGAAAATTACGCCCACCAGGCATTTAAATTTAGGGGCTGAATAAAATTATCCATACATTAAAAGGTTCATATATTTCAAAGAAAGCATTAAAAAGTTTAAAAAATAACTGAGAAAATGTAACAAAAAGCAGAATAATTCCAAATGTGATCAAAGCTGGTGTGGAAACCTATTAAATGGATATCCTTGTTGCGCAAAAATTATACAATATGATTTTCACAGATTCTATTCTTTTAGCAGATATTCACTTAGAGGCTCTGCTTGAAAAAAATCATTAAAACTGAGATTTTCATCTGTTCAAATTTCTATGGTATTTTTTCATCTTTTGGCGCAATGGACGTTTATTGGGTTTAATCAAGTGTACTCTTTTATCTGATATTCTTCCAAAAGGAGTTCCATATATTCTTGCATGATTCAGTTCAATGCATGTGCTGTTCTTACAAATCTATTAATTAAAACACCCACTCAGAGTATTTGATGAAAACCAAAAATACTTCAATGGTTTTCTTATCATGCTGAAAAGCTGATTCTTCCAACATACATGAAGGCTCTAACTGTAACTTCACACGCACAGCACATTCAAAGGTGCTCTATTGCCACAGAGTATCTGAACTGTTATTGTCCATTTTGTAATAGATTTTGTTAAAAATACCTGAGCAAATCTTCATGTTTTTCATGAAAGTGGCTTCAGAATTAGACATTGAGGAGATGCTCTTATTCATGCTAAGGCTTAAGAAGAACTCTGCCAAAAGTTTTTATCAGATTTCCAGTGAACTGAATTAATTATATATACTTTCAAATGAGGAACAGACTCATCATGATTTAATATTTCTGTTTAACAGAGATTGCATTACACTTCTCAGCTTCAAAAGGGATGTGCTTCTTCACCTTCTACTGAAACCAGTTAAGACAATTGACACTGGTAAGACAGGGACAGTAATATAGTTTGGTAGTTCTCTTCTGTGCGCAGTAGTGGTTGCAAAGTAATGCCCAATGGACTGCAAGCCTGGTTGGTCACATAAAGGTGGATTTCTGAGATAGACATTAAAGCATTTTAAGATCTAACAGAGCACTGACAATATCTGACTTCTGAGAAGTTCTGTGTCAAGGTACCGTGTCAGAAAAGTAAATAACTGAGTCTGCTTCTTGCAAATGGCTCGTAGTCATGACTTTTAACTATGTGATTATACTAAGAGAAGTTAAGGTAGCAGACATATGAGAATTATTCTTGAAACAACTGACTTCAGAACACCAGAAGGCTTTTTTATTGTTATTTGTCATACCATATAGACATATCGCTCTAAATTTAACCAGTTTACATCTTGGGCACTTCCTGGATACCTACCTATGAATGAAATATATGCCAACAAACAATAGTTACTCTGTGACGACTCTTCTGTGCATCCCTGTTCGTGTGCAGCCACTGTGTCTCTATGTGAGATAGGTTACTACATTTGGAAAGCTGATTCCATTGTATCCAGTGTGTTCTAAGGACGTCTCCGAAGGGACTTATAGTAGTTTGAATGCTGTAAATCTAACCCTCTTTACTGCACCTTTATTCTACTCGTAAAGGCCATGATAGAGCCACAACTGATGTAAGGTCAAATCTCCGTTAAAAATCATTAGAGATTCATCGGTATGATGTGTCCCATTATTTAAAATCTAATAAATATTAGCTAAAAATCATTTGAATAGCACTTTACTCATTAACATATTTAAAGCTATCTGAGCTCAGATCAACCATATTTGGAGTGGTATAACTCTGAAATATCCAAGTCTTGCTTGCTTATGTGGAATATATGGACAGAACAAGAATGTTCCAAAGGGCTGTGTTGTTTCTGAGAATGAGTAAACACACACAAGATTCACTAAAAAGATAATTTTATATTATGGAATCCAGACAATGTGGGTATATAACGCAACAATTTATGGTTCTTAATTTAGCTGGTCAAGTTTCATGGTAATTTGTGAGTTTGTTATAAAATTATATAGTTAAGGAATTACACAGTAATAGGTCACCATAGAAACCATCCTTTTTGCCTTTGAATGCACCCTGAACTTAGGTCTTTCAGGATATTTAGTTCAGTCACTGATTTGATATTTGTAACCTGTGCTGTTGTGACTGGGAAAATTCAGTATTTCATTTTGTGAGAGACAGTTCTTTACCTGCAAGTTGCAGCAGAACAATTATACTAGCTCTGAGTGTAGTAATTTTTGCCTGATGATTCATTCATATCACTAAAAGTTATAATGTAGACGTAACTATATCAGTGTGCCAATTCCTACAACACATTAAAAGCTTTTTCACTCCTAAGAGGAGAATTTTTTTTAAAAAAAAGGTTGTTCTCCTAGAAGTGCCCTTTCTTTGGTGATTTGCAGAAGCAGGAATTCAGCACCTCAGAGCAAGTTAACAGGGAGAAAAATTATCCTTTATTGCCTTTTGGGGCAAAAGTATGTAAACTTTAGGTCTCCAAAATTGAACTCTCACTCCAAAGTAAAACTTCACAAATGCAAAGAGCAAAAGGGGATGTGTTCTCTGGCTGCATATGGTTACTGCTCCCATCCATACACTGGGCACCTCAAGTTGCAAAGGACCATGGATTTGTTGCTGGGTTAGGAGAGATTTAGGACAGATAAGAGTACTCTTAGTGATGGTACGAAAACACTACATTAACAGGTGGCAGGATGCATCCGGGCTGTTGCGGATTAATGAAAGAGGTAAAACAAGGATGGTCTATAATATCCCATCTAAAGTGTCAGACTGGATATTTGAATTGCTCAGAGACAAGGATCCTATGATCTCCAAAAGAGAAATTTTGTGTTTTGGATAATATATAGGGTCCTTTCCAGGAACTTGATGAGTCTTGGGAGGAAGCTATAGATCACTTAGACATGGGGAATCATTCATGCATTTTTTAAGGCCAGACAGTTGCAGAATTGGGATTTTTACTGAAGAAATTGTTGATGGATATTTCAGAGAAGTTAATGAAATTGTAACACAATCAAACCATAATGCTTCATGTCTAGTATTTTTCTACATATTCAACATACATTATTTACACTTTACGATGTATGCAAGTAGCTAGATAGTGTAAATTATAATATTACTGATCTAAATGAATCCTCACCTCATAACTTTAACTGTTTTAAATACACCAGTATAGTACAACTCCAACTTAATCTCAGTGGATAATTAAATTGAAGAAAGGCTTTAAAAGGGTAAAGAAGGGTGGATTTTATTTTTACTGATGAACAATAATAGGTAAATTCTGCAAACTGAGGAGCTGAGCACTCAGGGTGCAGAGGTTTGATTTATATCTTAGTTTCAGCTGAGCAGCCTAGAAATTATGTTGCTTCTTTTTTTTTCAAAAATAAGAGGCAAGAAATCTCTATTTTCCACTGAATTACATAATCTTTAACTTTTGATTTTATCACCTGTTCAGTAGACACGAGAGAAACAGTGATTATTTCAAGTACAAGGTTTGTCGTTTGTTTTTTTTTTTAATTTCCATTTTAAAACATTTTTCTCCAAATCCAAGCCTTCCGAACTTGGTGATGCGTTGTATTTTTTGATGTTTTGCAATGAAATAACTCTGATTTCATATTGTCGTGAAATCAGTCACTTGGATGAAATATATATGAGTCCTCGTTTGCCTTTCTGAATCTATTTTTCACAGTTGCAAAGTCCTGGTCAAATGAATTAAATTACTGCAGCAGTATGTAACTAATTTTATGTAAATTAAGGTGTTAATGTTCTGAATCACATTCCTGAAAATGGTCTGTTTTCTCTTGCAGCTTTTCTTCATTAATGCCACAATGGAAATCTAAACATTAATTTCTACAGAACTAAGTGTTTCTCCTTGACCTCTAAAAGAACTAAATTTATAGATAGTCTTAATGGTCAGCTGACACTTTTCGGTAGCCCCCCAAATAAATCAAGACCTCAGCCTGCATGCCAACAGAATGGTCTAACATGGATTTAGGGTTTTTTCAACACCAAATGATCTATGTAATTTTTGTCATGTTGCTGGCTCCACACTTATTGTAACGGTTTAGCATCTGTTTGTGGCAGTACTCTAACACAAGCAAAGCTGATGTTTTATGTTATCAAGAAAACACAAGATTAGCAGAATAAAAGTAAGCATAATTGGAAAACATAGGAATACAAAGTCAGAAACAACTTTATTTTTTGTCTACAAAGCTTAAACAAATATATATATATATATCAATTTCCAACCACCAGTTTCCTCATTTTGTCTGTCTCACATCAGATTAGACTGGGAGAAGCCATGATGGTTCATTTTTTAATTTTTCTTACAAGCAGGTCCAGATTGTTTCTATGTTAATTTCTTTGAGACATATTATAAATGATCGTGTGCAGTATTAAAATAAACTGGATCACATTCTTCAGACATTGGACAAGAAATTACATTGAATTACAGAAACACAATCTTTAGTGCTACAACTTTTCAACATATACCTATGCTTTACATAAACAGTATATCATATACAGGAAGGTAGTTTTTCCAACTTACTTCATCAGTTTAATGCACACCCCTTATGTCATTACTGTAGAGGATGCAGAGACACTTGCTTTGTATTTCTGAAAATCCCTTTTCCAAATAAATTTTCCTACCCTAGTTATTTCACCTACATAAGACAAGTTCCTCCACTTGCAAAAATCTATGAAAGTTTAGTCATTGGCCTCAGTGAAAAATCTGATGGGTTTGTATAGCCACATACCTCTGAGAATGTCACAGTATTATATAGTAAATGTTACCAGTTCTCAGAATGACATTGTTTTCTTCCTAAAAGGTCTTAATTTGATATTAGTATAAGAGAATCTAACTAATTTTTAAAAACAAACAACATGAACATTAAAAACTTAAAATCCAGACTGCCAATATGAGAATCTTGAAGGCTTTTCTTAAATAACGGAACCAAATTTTAGCAGCCCAGATTATTTTTCGTTATGTAAGGGTGACGATTAATGTTGTATTTTACAGCTAAGTTAAAAAAAATTGTATTTCTCATATTTTTCATAGTGTGCACATATTTAGGGTGATTCATCTGGACTTTCCTGAATTCCTAAAGATTTGTACCTCCCTTTTATCCAGCATGACTTCAAAAAAGAGGTTAAAAATTCTCCCAAATCAGTGAATTCATGAAACTTGCTAAAATTTAAGAATGACTTAGGTCAATATATTCTAACAGCAACAGTTATGCTTCTGAGCCATACAGGTTAATGAGTTACTGCTATGCATCAGCTGAGCCACAGTGTCTCAGTGGCTGTTTATTCAATCCTTGTTTGTATTGAACACAAGGTAAAGCATAGTAGGTTAAACTTTAATAAATGAAGGTTATGCTAATGCTTTTTACTTTGGATTTGCCAAAGGCTGAGTTCACATAGTAGTTCTTAAAGAACTGGTAACTTAACCAAATGTCTGAGGCCTAAATAACAGAGATTAGAATAGAATCAATTCACCCTGATTTCTGGTTCCCTGGTGTAACTGTTAAATAAAATTCAGATTCATAGATATCAAGGCAATATTTATTTGCTCAAAGAAGCATGTCGTCAAAAAGCTGAGTAGCAGTGAGCTTCATTCAATCTGTAGATATAGTAAAAAATCACCATCTCCCCCTTTATACTATTTCTTTAGAAATGGAGATCTGAGCCTTCATCAACCTTCCCATGTGTCCAGACTTTAAATAAAAATAAACTTCTTCTGAAAGCCAGGGCAATTGAGTCTTGTGTATACAAGGGACTGAAAGGAAGGCACTACTTGTTACAAGGTCGTTTGTGAAAAGGAGTGGCTGGAAAAGCAAAACTAAATTAAACTAGAGAACAGTCATGAATAAAAGTTTCCCTTTGAAAGCTACCAGAAGTCCCTCTGAAAAACAAAAGACAAATGGATTAAACTATTCCAGAACTTCAAGAATTCTGGAGGGAAATACCATTGTTGCCAGCTCTCCCAGCCTTTCATAGGAGAGATATGTTCCAGTCCCTTCATTATTTTAGTGGCCCTTTGCTGGACTCCTTCCAGTAACTCCATATCTCTCTTGTTCTGGCTAGTGCAGCACTGGACACAGTGCTCCAGGTGGCAAATCTTCCTCCAGATCATTTTTCTAACCTGGAATTTCTCACATATACTTTTCCCCGTAACCCACTGGCTGTTTCTACCTGAAGAGAAGCTGAGCATAAGGAAGGGTGTCCTTCGCACCAAGATTGTGCAGGGACCAATTCATCCTTCGACACCAAGTAGTATATGTGCAGTCACACAATATATTAAATGCAGTATAAAATAATAATGTTTGAAAATGGTTTTGCATCTAGTGTGAACAAGCTAGACTCCTTTGAAAAAAGTATGCATTTAGGAAGAGTGGTGCAGCAGGGTTTTTTTTTCAGGTATCAATGCAGAAATGCAGTTTATTGTAGAAGGTAAAATCTTGACAATTGGGGTCCTGTTTGCTTTATAACTCTATTGGACTTTGCACAACAAATTTCAAATGAGAATGGATAAGCTTCAGCATTCTTGTTCAGTATGTCCCTTCTTCATGGTGCCTTGTTATTATTACAATTTAATGCAGTGGCTCCTAACTGGCAGAGTCAGGTTATACTCCAGTGTGCTAAACAAACATAATAAATGACATGACAGTCCCTGCCACAATACATGGACTTCATCCTGACAGGGCTAGATGCAGTGAAGGAAAAGCAATGATCTATTCTGACAAGATTCTGAAGGTATTTAAAACAGATAGAAAGCTCTAGACTGTGCATGAATGTCCTCCATAACTGCCTTGAATCAACAGGAGGCAGCTTATTTCATACAGATTGCAGTACAGACCTGAACCAACAGCATGGATTTCCATACCAAAGTCTCATGGACAAGTACGTAAATCCATACACTATGAGGCAGTGTAAACATTTTGTGTTTGACTTGTCTGGTTTTATACTTGAAGTGGTTCTTCCTGAGGTTCACAGCTAAGCTCTCTGTGTTGTCTAGTTTCTAAGTCTGTCTAATGACAAGCAGATGGGACCTGGTCATGTCAAATTTTTGGTCGCCTTTGGAAAACAGTTACAGGAATTGTGGCTGCAGAAACCAAAGGCCACAATTTAGTTTGGAAGCAGGCAGTCCTTTCCTGATCTGCTGAAAAGTTAATCAGGTTCCAGACTGCTATAGACTTTCAGCTTGCCATTTTCTACTATGAGCTGCTATAAAAATATCTTTAATTAATATGCATATGCCTTGCCCTACTTAGAGCCACACAATGAACAAGGATGTTTCCTCCTCCATCAATATGAGTAGTTTGAAAACCCAGCCTGATACAGCATGCAAGACTTGCTCTGAACTTTTGCATATTTTCTTGTTCATGTTCTATGGAAGATATACCTCTGGTCACGGACAGACTTCTTAGTCTTCAAATGCAGAACATTATTTGTAACCGACTATAAGTGTAAAGCACTGCTATTACTATTTGTTAACATTATGGAAAATATGTGTTTATGTCTCCATACTGATGCATTTGGTAAGTAAATAGTACATAACATAATATTATATGCATTAACATTACATCAGACCAAGAATCTTTAATAAATTGCCTGCTTGGATACGGAAACAAAGAATTAATATTATGAACAAGAGCAATGCACCTGAATTTTTCACCAAAAGAAACCATTTTGCATAATGCATTCTCTAGATTCTGCTGTTGTTCAGTAAAGTACACTCCCATGCAGAGAACTGCAGGATGCAGATTTCAATAGGAAACTAAATTAATTTATGACAACGCTTAAGTAGTAAAAGAAAGGCATATGAAAAACATGTCTGATCACTTTGTCCTTCAAAAAAAAGAGACTACAAGGCACTAAAGTGTTCTGTGTTTACTGGTATTCTGTATATGCTGATAGGCATCAGCATAGAAAAACCTTCGTTAGTCTTGTCAGGTATGTTAGTTTTGCATATGGTAGTGTGCACATTCATTTTCTTATGGGTCTAGGTACAGTTCTATGAAAATGAAGCCATGTTCTGCTCCATACTTCTTGTGCAAGACATCCTTCCCCAATGAAACTAACACCATATGTTTGTAATTGTCCATAGTAGTTTACAATGGGTTATAAACCTTAAAGTTTGTACAGACTTTAAATGTCAGCAGTATTACTGAATGCAAAGTTAAACCAGCTTTCACAGATAAGAAATGCCTTTAGACTAGCAGTAGCCGAATATATCCTACCAGATTAATTTCTGTTATATGGTTGCAAAATTAAACTATTTTTTTAAATGGGTAAAGGGAAGGGATAGTCAGTCTGAGATTTACACCTGATTTGTGTTATAGTAATCTTTGAAATTAAGAAGTGTATCCTTGCATTTCATTAAATTCTGGCTAATGAGATAACTGTCTTCCCAAGGAGGGAGTGATGAAGTACTCATGCCATAAAGCATAAATTAATGCTGCAAGGTTAAACACTGGAACTAACTCATGTTTCAACAAAAGCCCCTACCAGCAGTTAAATTAACTGACATAAATACCATAAAATCTGTCTTTATTTTAGTCTCAGATGATGCTTCTTTTTACACCCCTGCTTTCAGTTTGTATAACTCATTCTTGCACATTATTGCATGCATCATTTGTCGTTTAAAGAATCAGCTACAACTGAAAAAAGATTTAAGGAATCAAATACCCAGTGAAAAGAACCTGTAGATATGAGGAATACCCTTATCACACTGTATTTTGCCAGTACTCTTTAAAGAAAATACCACAATAGACAACCATGGTTCAAAGAAACAGTTAATTATGTTGAGAATAGACGAAAGAAATCTACTTTTTCAGCTTTTTGATAGACATTTTTAAAAAAAATGCCAAAGAAAACCTGTGGTGATAATAGGTTTGATATATATTCTGGCAAAAATTATATCACATTAATGAGGTGGCTTAAAGGGCTCATGCATTTTGTAGGAGGCATTTCAATGTATTAGTATAATTAGCAGTGATGAGAAAACTGTTTGGAACTGAATTACCTCTCATGAGTTCGTTTGAGCTATATGAAATTACACCATGCAAGAAGGAAAATTATGGAGCCATCCAGAGAGAGTTCATGCCTGATTTGATCATAGCCACTAATTGGATGATCATTTTCGCAAAGCTTTTCAAATGGTTGACAGTTTCTGCCTCTCATTTTTTTAATGGACTAGCTCTTTATTTCTTGCACTAAGCAACAAACATACATTTGTTCAAGATTTTGGTGTTTCTACAGGGACCTACAGGTGTAATTGTCACAATCTGAGCAACCTTTGTCCCCTAATTAGCTGCTTTTTGGGGATCCCTGATGAGAGTTGCTGTTCTTGTTAACAATCTAGAGAATACCTGATGAGTAAGACTCTCCAAAGTCTGATGCATGTCAGCAGACACCATATGACAGCAATTTAATGAAGTTAAAAACTGACCTGATTCTGATGGCTGAAGTAGCATGTGTTGTATAGCTTTTGATTTCTGATGATCTTTTTTTTTTAACATGAATGGGTGTTCTGGTAAAGAATAACAGAAAGGTGAAAGATACAGGAAGGAAAGCTTATTAATGGAAATACTTTATGAGCTCTCCTTCTGTTCTTCCTAATATCCAATAACACTGAGCAAAGTGAAATGGTGCTAATACTCTTCATACACTTTAAATGAGATACCTAATATATAAAATGCTTGATTTGGGCATTGTTAAGCATTTAACTGAGATCTGTTTTACTGACTTTTTACTAATACTC
This sequence comes from Dromococcyx pavoninus, assembly GCA_033558185.1. NCBI lineage: Eukaryota > Metazoa > Chordata > Aves > Cuculiformes > Neomorphidae > Dromococcyx > Dromococcyx pavoninus. The sequence continues at coordinate 5,496,055 of JAUMJL010000044.1, read as the reverse complement.
TTAGCACTTTTTCTGCTGTGATTTTTTTTTTAATTATGCTTTCCTCTTATTTAATGCAAACATTTTGCGGTAAGATTAAGACTTAGTGTCACCCCAAGTGTAAATTATTACTTTAAAATAGTACTTTCCACAAATAATACATCTGCATTGCAAAGTCATGAAGAAAAACAGAAAAATAAGATATTTCCAGTTATTAAAGGAAAATTGGCAAAATGAGCTTAAGAGTAATTTACCTCAATAATAAGGTATAATTCAATGTCGATGACTCTTTTGAAGTGCACAAATTTGTGTATAGTATTTGTGTGGACTGATCTTGGAAACTTTTTTGCAGCCTGCTGTAGAAACAGAGGCTCTTTCTGACTTTCTGTATTTACTAATAGCAATCACTTAAAGAGAGAACACTAGTGCTTCTTTAGGTGTTATCAGTACATATAGATTTAAGCAAAAATGTTATCATCATTTAGAGTATTTTATTTTCATATAGCTCTCCTGTTCTATCAGACTTCACAGAAAAATATGAAAAATATTGTTTAATACTTCTAAACTTTATTACATTCACTGAATTTTCCTGCAGTGGAGAGATGTCTTTACAAAAAAATCTTAAGTCCCAAAGAAATCCTAGAAAACCAATAGTTCATAAATGTTTCTTATTTGAGTCATACTTTAAGACATGTTGCTTACAAGAATTTTTTTTTTCAAGATTCTTGTTAGCAGGTTACAGATTGCAATCACACAAAACTCTGGAAGAGATGTACCACTGGTCCAATAAAAGAAGATACAAGTTCAGAAGTGTGTTTGAAGAACATACATGCTACGCTACTGCTCTCATAGTAAATAGAACAACTGGTAGTGTAAACATCTTAGTTTATGTTGTTCCTCCTTCTCATCTAGCAGGCATTTATTCTAGCAATGCATTCCACAGTCCCTTGACCACTGTAGTGTTGAATGTCATGTGGAAGACAGATCCACTCTTTTATGTCTAATAATAATTAATGCAGGGAATTTACAAAAGTTAGATATATGTAAAAAACTATCAGATCATTGAGGTCAAATGCAGTGCAAAGGCTCTCTTTTCCAAATGTAATCATAATCTTAAAGGACACATGTCAGTGGTAATAAAATTATAAGAATGTTCATTTAAGTAACTTTCTAGAGGGTGTTATTGATGTAAAGTCAAATAATTTTCAATGATAAAGGATTATTTTTTTAAATGCAACCTCATTGTAGGATTGGCAATTTTTAGCCATTATGCAGCAATTAATCAAATAATATTAACATCATGGAGTCTAACATACACTTGGCAACATGATACAAGTGCTTCAAAAAGCCACTTAGAGATTATTTATACTTCATAGCCTACCCATCTCACCCCCGCCCCCCAGTCATTCCTACCATTGCTTAACTGCATTTGGACTGGGTTAATTTTTTGAATGTAAGAATCATGTCTTTTTTGGGCATGAAACATCGGTTTTGCTGAGGAAATTTTCATCTATCTGAGGGTACAGAACCAAGTTGCTTTGCGGGTACTCTGTTCAAGAAAAAAATACTAAATCCAAAAGAATATTGAAGCTAAGGTTTTCCTAATGTGAGAAGTTTATATGTTAAGTAAAACAAAGAAAGGCTTTATGGCAGACATTTATTTCATTAACAAATTAAAGCAGGTGAGGCTTCAGTTTTATCATAGCTGTACTGGTGTAAATTCAGTTGTATTACTTCAGCTTTTATGGTTGTAACACAAGAATTCTGCAAAGGTACTTTTGGTGATTAATCTCATTCTGAATGTCTGAAGTACAGTGTACACATTAGCAGTTTGGGAAAGAATTGCCATTTGTTTGTATAACTCTGGCTGTTTATTCTTACAGAGAAAACTTACCGTAATGATAATTCATATAATAATCAGAGTAGCGATGAAACAGAGCGGCGACTACAAACGCAACAGATTCAGACTCTGAAACTTCAGAATCTTGCTGTTAACTTCCTTTCTAGGAGTGACTTGATATATCAAGGTGTAAAACGCACTCAGAAATCAAAGTTAAGGAAAGTTTGTTTATTTCTGAAAAACAGTTTAAATTCTTCCCAACATTCATACTGTGAAGACAGTGTCATTGTGTCAGGAATGGGCTTAACACAACCTTTGTAGTCTTTAAAGGGGGATAAAAAGATATCAGTAGGCAAAAGTGAGACAAGAGCCTCAGATGTAAGTGATATAACTAAACTTCTAAAATATAGATTCAAGGGTGGTAGAATCATGGCCATGTTATAGGCATATAGATTGGAAGATTTAGCACACCCTTTCTCTGAGGTATATATTGCCTGTGCCATTTTCATCAATGAGAATTAAAGCACTGTGATTCCCTGTAAAGGTTAAAAATCAACACCTGCAGGTTTGTTGGAAGATATATCAACAAATCAGACACTGGCAATACAGTCCCTGCAATCTATTAATTCAAGACATTGGATCACTCTTATTTGTGAGAAACAGTAGAACTCTTTAAGGATGATAATATGAAGTAAACCATCCCAGGATTTGTCCTTTGTTGGACTTCTGATCAGTGCTAAAATTTGCACAGTAATAATTAAATAAAAATAAAATCTGCAGAATTAAGATTTTTCAATTTATTGCTCAAAATTTGTGAGCCAAAGATTATGAATACAAAGGTCATTCTAATGATATTTAGCTTTTAGCAGTTGTTTATTCTTCATGATAATGAGCTTTCCTGTTTCTCTGTTTCGCCAGAAATGCAACTTGTATCATCTTCACAACTCTAAGGAATGCAGAAATTAATAGGAATGAAATGGTAAATGACCCTCAGAATCAATCCGTCAGACTTCAGGTCATATTATTTATGGGAGATCTTTAAATAAATGAGAGAAAATAGTATCTTGCTCCCTGGGAATATCTTTCTTTTACTGAGAAAATTATTTGCCTTTTTTTTAATCATCATATTTAATGGGGGATGGGGGATAGAAACAGATTCCTTTAAGTCAGCAGTAACTCAAAGAAATATTCCTGAGAAAGACTTCAAGCAATTCCCTAAGCAGCCTGATGCAGGATATTAACTTTGAAGGCTTTTACACAGCCACCAGTTTCACCACTAGTGGAGACAGCTACACTTCCAGATGCTGAGTTGGGAAAAAATGTCAGTTCCCAAGACCCAACATCTGCTTCCTGGAAACAGTTAAGTTTTCTGTGACTCAATAAGAATATTCAGCAAAAGAAAGCAGAGAAAAAAAATTGCTTTTTGTAGGATAAAACTTGCAACACTGACATTTGTACTGCTTCCTTACAATGACAACATTCAATTCAATAAAAGAAATGCAAAAGACCTCTCAAATTTGCAAAGAATGTCAGCTTATAGGTATTAAAGCATGGGTATACAAACTAGACCAAGAGATTCTCAAAGATATAACTGAATATTTTGCAAGTGCTTTTTACAACTTAAAAAGCTGCATTTGATGCCCTGTATTACTGAATATACAGGTTACTTTCCCTTTTTCAGGTGAGACATTTTAAAACCTCATTGAAGTGGTGGGCAAAGTAGGTATGTTCATTTTCTAGTCAGGAAATTTATTGGATAAATATTACCTGCTCCCAGCCACTGGTCAGTTTTACAAACCAGATATTTGTCTGGTTTTCTAAATAACTATCAAGTGCATTCTTTCCGTCCACTGTTATATGTAGGAAATGGTTTATCACTACTTTTCCCAAAGACTCAGCTGCTGGAGGCATTGTATTATCAAGTCTAATATCTTCCTTACTGAAGTAGTAGTGCACTACATTTAGCATACTAATCAGAGGGCTAAAAGTGTGTACTGCATTATTTTTAGCCCAGCCAGTGAAATCTCAAAAATTTGTGAAATCTAATTCTCACAGCATACAAAGTCTGAAGTGATAAAAGGCAACATTTAATAGCTCCAGTGACTTCAATGAAAATACAGCAAGAATAAATTTGGCCCAGTTGCCTCAGTAAGACAGACTGTTCACATGTGCTGCAGAACTCCTTCTGGATCTGTGCCATAATGCTTTTTTCCTTTCTTTCTTTTTTTTTAATAGACAAAAACTTAAAATGAGGAAATAAGAAGGGAAGGATCTACTCATGATCAGAATTTTTTTTTAATGCGTTGATTAGAATTTTCTTCTGGGACAATGAAAGGAAATACTGACTGTGTTTCATTGTTTGCCAAAAAAAACAATTCTAGCTGTTTGAATGTTAGAATTCATGGCACCTATCAATATGTTTGCAGAAGATTATTCCTCAGAAAGAAACAATAACGATGGTCTTCATAATACAGATTTTATATTATCTTGCTGGTAATGTTCCAGAGCCAAAATTCCTTGTATAAAACAGAAAGAAAGAAGATTTTGGCTTTTCATCTCGTGCAGTTTGTTTGCTCCATGTATAAAGCCTTTGCTCAGTCATGTTTGATATTCCACAATTGTTATGGATTTATGGGTTAAACTTCTTTGTTTATCCCATCTCAATATTTTCATGCTAACAAAAATGCCAAACTGTTGATCAATGACAACAAAAAATTGACCACAACTCCAAGTATCTGGCTTTTCCAACCTTCCCTAGCTCTCTGTGTTGATCTAATATTGAGGATGTAGTCAAGAGGGAAAAAAATGTAAAAATTACACGTTTCTAATCTATACTTTCTTTAGACAGTATTTTACTGTTATACTGTTACAGAGTAGTAACCATTCTTGTAAAAGCCCATATTCAAAGATTACTGATATCAACTTCTTTGAGCTTTAGAAAAAGCCCTTAAGTAGTCAAACCATTATCATACAGGTTTTAGTAGAAGTTAGTTTCATATGCTAACTGCTGCAAGGTTTGTTCAAGCAAAAAGAGTATTTTTGCAAACACGTATTAGCTTCAGTAAAGAGCCAACTCTTTCGTACTCATGCTACATATTAAAAACTCAAATTAAAGCCACAGAGAAAGTAATTAAATGTAACACACACTGCAGTTTCTCTACAAAGATACGAACTGTGTTCTGTGAATTGGTATTCTTGCAGTTGTGTAATTTGACTGTGCATCAATTCATATTTAATCTTATGTTTACGTGTGTCTCAATTTGTCTTTTGCTTACCATGTAGGCATTCTGAGATATGTATTTTAAAACATGAATATATAGTGGGTTGTTGTTGAGTCCCCATTTTATCTACATTTATTTATAATCTTTAATAAATTAATTGTATCATGCTATATTACAACATTTTAATGGATTTGGCTCTTAACTAATAACACGTATTCTCAAAGTATCTTCTGATAAGATATATCACTGAAAGCTGCAAAATAGAAAGGTCTAGTGCCAATGTAATAGAAAATAACTTCATTCCATTGCCAAACTTGTTTTAGATCTCTCCTTCCTTTTGATAGAACATTGTTGGGCATAATATCAATAAAATTATCTGATTGTGCATGAAAATCAGGTTGCATTTAATGTTACCTTCATTGCTCTGTTGATTCAAAGGATCATCCTGTTATCACAGAAGAAAATGATAGTATTTCCTTTAAGGATTTGGAAGACTGTGTTCCATGCAGTTTGTGACATAGTTGCTTAGAACAATTTATAAAAACAATACTGGGCATTATTTAAAGAATTTCAAGTTTTTAGGGAAAAAAAGTGTTTTCAGTTTGTGCTCACACTGAAGTTATATTGTCATTCAAACCTCTGCCACTGGACAAAATGAAAGAATTTCTTGTTTCCTTTCTCAGATTTATCTCCAAAACACCACGGACAATGGACATTTATAAGCCTGGCCACAGTTTCTGCTTCAGGTATTTGACCAACTAGGACTTTCTAGCAGATGAACTTCCACTCAACATATGACAAAAAAGATTTATAAAAATAAGCATTATCCATTTTTAGTCAGGTAGGCAAATATGTACCTTCTTAAGTTTGTTTCATTTTTTCATTTGTTCTGTGAGACTTTAGAATACCTGCCTAGCTGAATTTTTTTTTGTACTTTTGCAAGTTTTGGGCAGTATTTAGACCAGTTTTTCAGTATTTGCACTGAAAAACAGGGACTTCCTGATATATCCTGCAACATAAGCACCCCTGGTTTAGCCTCCCTTTGACTCTTTAGCAGGGTCTTTTCTGTCTGCTTTCACTGTAAAGAAAAGCAGGAGATCTCCTTCATGGTCTAGAAATGCATCCTTCACAAGCCCATTTGCAAACACACCTTCAACCCTTTTCTTCTGTTGTCTTTTCTTTCCTGTTGCTCTCAGAAACTGTTCTTGAAAGAACTCTCTTGTACGTTGGAGGATTTTTCTTTCATTCTCTGAACTGATTCTCAGAAATTGCTTTGATGAAATAACCGTCCACATACATATGTACATACATAAAACCACTTCTAAACCTTTAAAACTTATTATTTTATTTACTTATATTCAAGGTGTTTTACTCTTTCATAATGAAATGAGGACCTTTAATCAAGCAAAAAGTGTGCTTATGAAAGGAGTTTCAGTGTCATGGCAGAGACTTCCCCATTTCTTTTCCACAGCAGTATAAGCAGGACTTTTATTCAGTTTCTTCACTCGGAAAAGACACCACTACCTAATGAGAGGGCATCGACAAGAATTCCACATTCCTACTGCTAACTGAAATCTGCCAAGACTGGCTTGCTTCTTCGCTATATTTTCTCTGCCAGAATTTTCCTGATTCTTTTTCCAATTCTTCATGAATCTATGGTGAGAACAAATGCAGAAAATGCAGCATAAGGAAAAGACTTCATCCTTGCTAAGATTTGGCTTAATTATCATGAGTTTTCCTTTTTTTAACTTCACCCTCCTGCTCCTCCTTCCCAAAAGTAAGTTTTAAATTTTGAATAGGTCTCTATTTTTTTAAATATTTCAGATCAGTTTTCAGCTCCTCATAACAGTCGTAAAAATTAGAAATTTTCTCTTTTTTCCTGAACTGACAATTTACTTCTTCAGGCCACTCTTCAGGCTTCTGTGATGCTCTCTACATGGGAACTCAGTTGCATAAACGTAGAGACTTTGGTTTTAGCAGAATTCTGATATTTTACTGTGCTAATATTTAACATCTGCATATTATTAGTCTTTAAAATACAGGGCCTACCTTTAGACTAGGACCAATTGAAGGGCTGCTGTGAAAAACATACCATGTTTTTAGACTCAAAAAATTTCATATAATCCTAACTCTCTGTAATGTTACCTATACAGAAACATACAATAATAAAATTAAGTCATAGGCAGTTTTAAAAAGCTATGTTCCCAGTATTCAAGGTCTTTTAATTTTTCATTTCAGAGAAAGTATTTTTAATCATCAGAAATACAAGTGAAAGTCATGGGAGTAGAACAGAAGCAGAGTCCCCAGAGACATCTAAATGACAGGGAGATAAAGTATTCCGTGTACTGAATATTCTCACTTCACTTAGAAGACAAAGGCCGTATACTGAACACATGTGAATAAGTATAGTTCTAATGAAGTCAATGGTGCTAACAACATTTATACCAGCTACAACTGTAGCTCAGGACACATTCCCCAATTTGTTTATCATACACAGATAAAACCTCCTAATGTGCATTTGTAACAGGAGGTAAAAATCAATAGACACTGTGACACTAACTACACACAAACACTAATAATGCAATGTATTTCTTTTTTTGTCCCTGAAAGCACTTAAGAGAAAAAGCGGAGCACTTAAGAATATTAATCATTTGTGGATCATTTCATTACACTGCAATTGTTATGGTGAAGTGACGTGTGAGAAGCTCAAAACTCTTGCATATTTTACAATGATTTACCATAACTATGCTCATATTCTATTTCATTACTCTCTGCTTTCATAAGCATACATTTTTAAAAGGTTTACAATGCTTGATTTGTATTTAAAAGAAAAATCAAAACAAAGCATATGTCTCATTGTATTTGCATGTCAACAGTACTATCACAGCAGAAAGATTTGTGCCCGGTGTTTACTGGGTGGTGTCACATGCTACTTTAACTTAGACCATCATGTGCTTTTAGCTGCCAGAATCAGTCCTTTTTATCTAGGTACCATTGCCACAGAAGTAGAACAGCAGGAGCTTCAGCTGTGTCTTGGGCTAACGTATTCCAGTAAATAGTAATACTCCAGTAGCCTGGGAGCCATCATTAACTGAAATTTAGGCTACATCGCCATGAGGAATTTTTAATGTCATTCATATTCTGGTTTCAACATCCTATTGAAAGCATTGGAGTTCTCACTACAATCTTCCAAACACAGAACCACATTTCAAGCACAGTTATTACTATTAAGGCTTGGGATTTATTCTGGAAAAGGCACAGTGCTCTTGAGTTTTAATCCAGTAATTAAGGAACAGTAGTTAGAACAGTATGGGAGTAGAAGATTCAGAGGTTTTACCAGAAACCAAAGAGGTTGCACAAATCAACAAAATTACCAAATATCCCTGTTCGTTCTTCTGCACACTTGGAGTCAGTATCAGTAGAGCTACATTACCTGCTGGTTCAAACCTGGCTCAATATGTCAGCTGTCATATTAAATGCAAGAAGGAGTCAGTACTACTTGTTTTTTTAAAAAAAGGAATTGTGTTAAAAAGCATACCATACATACAGGAATGCAGGAATCATGCAGCTGAGAAATGGTCCGTGCAAGAGAACAGGGCAGAAAGGAAAGCAATGCTGTAGCACACTGTTAAAGAAGTGGGAAATGGTAGGTTTTGTTCTTTTGTTCAGCCCTTCAGTTTCAGCACCTGAAAATCTTTAAAAGTGAGTGATGAAATACTGCTACTAAGGTTTTGGCATCAAAGTTGAGTGAAAAAGTAGAAACTGATACTTAGAAGGTAGTTGATCTGGAATACAAGTCTCTTAAGAACTCAAGTCTCCTGTTGTTTTTCACCTTTGGTATTTAAAATAAACTTTCCTCTTTGATATGGGCATTCCACCACTGCTACTAACACAGAAATAAAAAACAGTGGCTGAAATGTAATGACCTGAAATTAAAAAGCCTACTGTAGAAAGGCGAGGATTTTGAACAATGTTGTATATTTCAATATGAAATAATTGCCATCCCGTTCAACTACACAGCTTTTCAGTCTAAGAGAGAACAGAATCCACAGGAACCAAGCAAAACATTTATTTTCTCTGTCTGAAGGTCAAGTTAAAAACCTTGGCTGCCATTACTTTCATTTCAAGCACTTCCTTGCCTGCCAAAAAACTCTCAACAATTATTGCATATTTGTGACGTTTTTATTGCTCAAAAACTTATTTACATTTCATTACGATGAACACAAGCAGCTCCCTGAATGAGCGCTCTCTGAGATTCTGTTAGATTATATTTCTTTTCATAGACATTTTTAAAACAGTAGTGATATAGTTTCAACATCTGTTATTTTGCCCAATCCATTGAAGACTGTTGAATGAATGGGGTGCATGACAGCAGAAAGCCAAGGTGACAAGCTTAGATTAAACTAATACACTCACAATAGTATAATTAGTCAAGTACTAGCAGCAAACCACACTTGTATTGAAACCTAGAAATAACTGAAAGTAAAGGGAAATCCCATAACAATGCACTGGTTTGATAATAGCAAAGAATGACTTAATGAAAGAATAAACATTCCACACGCATTCACATTTCATGTGAAGGGCTCTTGGCTCTTAAGAGTCAAGAGCTCTTCACATGAATGTGGCATGTTTCTAACTCTTTAAGAGAAGATCAACTGAAGGAGCCTTATTAATAGCTATACAGGGCTGTTACATTGTCCTTCTGAGTCATCTATCCACTTGAATTATTCTCAATTGACATATAAGTCTGCATTTCCCTGCTGCTGCATTAACCAGCCTGAACACAATGGGTCAGATGCTCCACTTGTGAGAAGCAGAAGTCAGCTTACACCAGTTAAATAACTGCCCCATAATACTCAAAAGCTTTTATTTAGTTAACTGTAAGTGTAGAGTTATTTAAATACAATTCATTCTTCTGGTACAAATTTTAATGCTATCTACTGTTCCCTCTCAATGGTGAAAACACTTTGATATGTGTACAGAGTAAATACCACAGAAGGACTGCATGAAGTAATAAACGTGATACATTTTACCTGTAACAGAAGATACCCCTTAGAGAATTTTGTCAGAAATTCATCAACAGTGAGATGACAAGAAACAGCTTTCCAGAAACTGATCATAAAAGGGGCAACCAGTTAGCAGCCCTTTGCAACCCTCTGCTGTTTATATTCCCCAAGACAATTTCTCACAGGTTAGTGTGACAACAGAATAGCAGAAGCTGGAGCCACGCTGTATGATATGAAGGTAACAGTTAGGCTCATTTATTCCCATTAATTCTGATTTTTTATGAGATCTTATCAGCACTGCTTTTCAGTTCTTTTTTCTTTGGTTGTTAGTTTTAAGTATCATGCGTCAAGGGCCAGATTTTAATCTATTATATACTTCAACTTATAACAATAACTTCACCTAAGTGACACCAGTTTACTCTCTTCATAAGGAAAAGATACCAGACATGCAGTAATAGGTGAACCTTGTAAATAATCTAGATATGAAGTGGCTAGCAGTGTGGAATTTCTTTGCGGCTGGTTTATGATATTTGACAAGAAGAACCTCCACAGTCTGTAGAAGTGCCACCCCCGTGTCCCGGTTAATTTTGTTTAGTTTTAGCTGGCATATAATATGGTTAAGTGGAAGAAAAAATTTCCCTTTCTTTCCTTACTTGCATTAATTAAAAAAAATTCTGACAATTGACGAAAGCCACTGAAAATCCTTAATAAGCTTCCCAGGCAGTGGAAGGACATCGCTGGGAATTCCCAAAAGCAGGCAGAAAAGTTGAATAAGAGGCAAAAGGACAGTCTTCTGATAGCATCTGAACAACCAGCACATGGCTTCAGCACCCTCAGCTCTGGGGCAGTATGCAGGACACAAGCATCCCCTGTTCTTGGATGTAAGGGACAGAAGAGAGAACAGGAAGCTGCACTGCAGTTGTAAACTCCGAGATCAATACCTGTCCATGCCTTGCCTGAACACTTCCTAAAATGTTTGAGTTTTCAGTGAAAACGAGCAGGCAAATCAAGTATGGACTTCTAAGACAAAATTTGGTTTTCAGGATTCTGCTTTTCATTCTCTGGGTTTTATTTTGTTTGGGTTTTAAGAGGAAATTGGATATATTCAGGAAAAGTAGCCTGAAATCCCTTTCATAAAGCTAGCAAAATATTTTAACAGCACCAATTACTTTAAAGCTCTAACCGCATACTACTTTTCCCACTAGGTTCTTGCCTTATTCATGCCAAAAAAGGACTAAGTCAGTAAATCTGGCATTTCTCCACATAGAAACTCTTCATTTTCTTACACAAATATTGTTACCTCTGTATGTAATACTCAGATTAGTATATTGTTTTGAATGTCAACAAATTCTGATGGCTACAACCGAATACTTTCCAAGGTTTTATGGGTCCTGCCTGCACCAGAGATTTATGGGAAAACTTTGCCATCTTTGCAAAGATTGCTGCAATGTTATTAATTGCAAGTTTGCTATAGCCTGGGCTCTGATAGTTTTTGACATTTTAACCATGCTATATCTCAGAGCAAGGGTGCTATTAACAGCCAGGAAATACTGCATTTGTGACTACAGGACTGTGTTTACTCTTGCTGCTGCTGCTGGTGGAACAGTAGTGAGAAATTTTTTGACAGAAAGCAGTAATAGGCATACACCTAACAAGAGCTGATTTAATGCCTTTGTCACGTCTTAACCCTTGCTGTGTGGCAAGTGTTTCTAAAACAAGGCTATCCATGGGAATATTCCACTGTTTACTAGAAATATCAGGTACCCAGACCAGGTTTAGTTCATTTTTCTGGTTATTGCCACAAAGACTTCCAAGTGGGAGCGGTGTGAACTCTGAGATATGCAGATCTAGTTATTTCTGCAAAAGTTTTTTCGTTTTCTTTTCTTGTTTTCCACCCTTCTAAGCTCTCTTTTTCTATAATTTCAAACAACATAATTTCAAAGAACTATTTCTGGATAATAAATTAAATAAAATTTTAACCAACATAAATCTCAAACACATTGGGAAGTAATCAAAGCTTTTACAACAGCATCAGTTTTTAAAGTTAAGATAAGCTGTAGAAGTTATTTTGCATGAATTGTGTCAATTAACCTCAAAATAAAAAAAAATATTTTTCTGCAAGAATTTTCTGGCTGTAATGGAAATGTATATATTTTGTAGGTTTACTTTCAGGGTGAAATTGCTTTTACAGTTTCAGATGCATAAAGACAAAAATATGGCCCAAATCACATATGAATTTTTGAGATTAACACATCACTTCATGGACCGTTGAACTTGTCTTTCTCATATATATATATGTTTTGTAGTAAAGACATGGAGCACGTCCACATTATATTGTAAATATTCAAAGTCTTTGCACTGATAGTAATCTTTGCAACTTCTATTAAACACAAACACAAAGTCACAAAGCTGAAAGTTTAAAATGGGTCTGAGTTTCATTACTGTTTTCTGCCAGAGGTTCATGGTGCCAGACATTCTGCAGTACCACTCTTACTTCCATGGAAATAGTTTTCCATATGAGGAAGTGTATGTCTTATACAAACACCTCCTGGGAAGTTGCTTATTTCACAGATAAGAATTAGTACCAAACTCCTCTTCACTTTATTAATCAGACTTACTGAAAAAGGTTAGGTGACTCTTAGAAAAAAGTCTTCAAATCCTAATCTGGTAATCTGTTGTGTGTTATTGAATTCAGGAGTAGGAAAGGGAGGAGGAGAAAGGTTCTTTTTACCTAAACTTAACAAACATAACAATATGTTGTTGAAGAAACAATAGTCTGTAGTTTTTGTATGTCTCTACTGGCCCCAGAAAAAGTAATCTGAGACACACTCCTCAAAATGTTAGTGTGAAAGGAGGAGGGAAATACATTTTTTTATTTCTTAGGAAAAAAGAATATCTTAGTTTCTCTTAAATATACATTTCACTGTACACTAGCTAGAGGACTAATTCTGAAGACCATGGAAAAAAGGTGCAGAACATCTGCATGGGAACTTGGTCTGTCTCTTTTTCCCTTTTGCCTGATTTGTATTACATGCAGTGAAAACACAGTACAGTGGAAAGCTTCCTTCTGGGAAAATGAACAAAGAGGCTGTAAGTTTTTATATCCAAAGGCTATTTTAAGAAGGTTGTACTGAATGAGTGCATTCTAAGACATCTGAGAATAACCCCAACAGGAATTAAACATGAGAAGTAGTTGTTTAAAATTTTGCTGGTGTTGCAACAGAATGTGAATGATTGCTGAGTAAAGTATAAAAGGACAGCAGATTATTAAACACGAGCAGGCTGGCTAGACCCCAGAAAAAAATACTAAACCTTACGAACAACAAAACAGGCAGCTGGTAGTGACTGCAAAGCACTTTCTAATCAGTGATACGACTTTCATAATACTGGCATGTATATTTAATGCAACTCAGAACTTGCAATGCTTTGGCTCCATCATGTTTCCCTGTCTTTATCATTTGACTCTTTTGTTTTGCTATTCTATATGTATAAGTAGCTGGTCATAATTTTTCCTGACTTCAATAGAAAAACAAAGATTAAACGTAAAACAAGACTGCAAGTTACAATGTTAGAAACTGAATTATGTCTCAAATATTAAAGGAATAGAATCATAGAATCATAGAATCATAGAATTATCTGGGTTGGAAGAGACCTCCAAGATCATCAAGTCCAACCCTTAATCCAACACTATTATGATTACTAGATCATGGCACTAAGTGCCACATCCAGTCTTATTTTAAAAACCTCCAGGGATGGTGAATTCACCACCTCTCTGTGTAGGCCGTTCCAATGCCTGATTACTCATTCTGTGAAGAACTTTTTTCTGATATCCAGCGTAAATCTTCCCTGGCAGAGTCTAAGCTCGTGTTCTGTTGCTGGTTGCCTGGGAGAAGAATCCGACCCCCACCTGTCTACAACCTCCTTTCAGATAGTTGTAGAAAGCGATGAGGTCACCCCTGAGCCTCCTCTTCTCCAGGCTAAACAACCCCAGTTCCCTCAGCCTCTCTTCATAGGACTTGTGCTCAAGTCCCTTCACCAGTTTTGTTGCTCTTCTCTGGACCCGCTCCAGCACCTCAATATCTTTCTTGAACTGAGGGGCCCAGAACTGAACACAATACTCAAGGTGTGGCCTCACCAACGCCGAGTACAGGGGAAGGATCACTTCCCTCATCCTGCTGGCCACACTATTCTTGATACAGGCCAGGATGCCATTGGCCTTCTTGGCCACCTGGGCACATTGCTAGCTCATGTTTAGCCTCCTGTCAACCAGTACCCCCAGGTGCCTTTCCACCTGACTGCTCTCCAGCCACTCTTTCCCCAGCCTGTGGCGCTGCATGGGGTTGTTGTGGCCAAAGTGCAGGACCCGACACTTGGCCTTGTTAAACTTTATCCCGTTGAACTCAGCCCATCTCTCCAGCCTATCAAGGTCCATCTGCAGAGCCCTCCTGCCTTCCAGCAGGTCGACACTCCCTCCCAACTTGGTGTCGTCTGCAAATTTACTTATGGTGGACTCAGTCCCCTGATCTAAATCATCGATGAAGATGTTAAACAGAACTGGACCCAACGCTGATCCCTGAGGGACACCACTGGTGACCGGCTGCCAGCTGGACATAGCCCCATTCACCAGCACTCTCTGGGCCCGGCCATCCAGTCAGTTCTTAACCCAGCTGAGATTGCACCTGTCCAAGCCATGGGCTACCAGTTTATCCAGGAGTATGCCATGGGAGACAGTGTCATAGGCTTTACTCAAGTCCAGATAGACTACATGCACAGGCTTCCCTTCATCCAACAGGTGGGTTACCGGATCATAAAAGGAAATCAGATTGGTCAGACAGGACATGCCCCTAATAAAGCCATGCTGGCTGGGTTGGATCCCATGTCCATCCTGAAGGTGCTGTGTGATTGCACTCAGAATGATCTGTTCCATAACCTTGCCAGGCACTGAGGTCAGGCTGACAGGCCTAGAGTTGCCGGGTCCTCCTTGCAGCCCTTTTTGTGGATTGGCGTGACATTTGCCAACTTCCAATTATCTGGAACCTCCCCAGAGAGCCAGGACTGTTGGTAGATAATGGAGAGTGGCTCAGCAAGCTCTTCTGCCAACTCCCTCATCACCCTAGGATGGAATCCATCAAGTCCCATTGATTTGTGTGGATCCAGGTGGCTCAGTAATTCATAGACTATTTCCTCCTGGAACACAGGGGAGCCATTTTGTTTCCTGTCTCTATCTGTGAGTTCTGGAGGCCAGTTATCCCGAGGGGCACCTCTCCTACTCGTGAAGACTGAGGCAAAGTAGGTGTTGAGTACCTCAGTCTTCTCCTCATCCCTGGTAACTATGTCCCCATCCCGGTCTAACAAAGAATAGAGGTTTTCCTTGCCCCTCCTTCTGTTATTAATGTCTTTATACAAGCACTTTTTGTTATCCTTAACAGAAGTAGTCAAATTAATTTCAAATTGCGCTTTTGTTTCTCTGATTTTCCCTCTACATGTTCTAACTATAGTCCTATACTCTTCCTGAGTAGTCAGCCCTGCCTTCCACAGTCGGTAGGCTCTCTTTTTATCTCTGATTTCCTTCAGTATCTCCCTATTCAACCAAGGTGGTTGTCTTCCCCGCCAGCTTGCCTTTTGGCTAATTGGTATAGCCTGTTCCTGTGTACTCAAGACTTTTTCCTTGAAGCACATCCAACCCTCCTGTACGCCCCTGTTTTTTGAGGAGTGTGTCTCAGGGTGTGTTCTGGACCAGTCTTCTGAACAGGTCAAAATCTGCCCTCCGGAAGTCCAGCATAGAGGTTTGATTGGTGGTTCTTCTTACATCCCTGAATATTGAAAACTGTATTATTTCATGGTCACTGTGCTCCAGTTGGCCTCCGACCACTACCTCTCCCACCAGTCCCTCTCTGTTTGTAAACAGCAGATCTAGTGGGGCCCCATTTCTGGTAGGCTCATTTACCTGCTGGAGCAGGAAATTATCCTCCATACACTCTAAGAATCTCTAGACTGCCTCTTCTCTGCTGTGTTGAGCTCCCAGCAGATATCCAGCAGGTTGAAGTCACCCACAAGAACAAGGGCTGGCGATTTTGAGACATCTGCCAGCTGCGTGTAGACTAACTCATCCCCTTCATCATCCTGGTTGGGTGTTCTATAACACACTCCTACCAGGATGTCAGTCTTGTTGTCCTTCCCCCTGATTCGGGTCCACAAGTTGAATGCAACTGTATTTCAAAATGATCTTGCATTTCTCTGCAGTTAGATCTTTCAACATATTAAGAAACTCTCTGTATATTTTTGTTACACCTAGAAATAGGGAGTCATTCAGAGATGGAGGTGGAGCAGAGGTACCCTTATGCATGCTTAAATAGATTTTAGTGATAAGAGGAGTTGTAACAATTCACTGAAAGAAAGAACTATGCCCCTATACGGGCAAATAAAATTAATTAAAAAAAATTTGCTTTAGCTGCTAATTAAATAAAATATGTTTATACATTAAAAAAAGGTGGAAAAAAATTTTCATGTCAGTTCCATATCTAGGAAAAAAAGTCGTTATACATATACCATCTTTCTGAAATGTATTGTAAACTTATCATAAATACGTAACTAACCAATACACTCTAACCAGTGTATTACTTGCTTTTAATTTCTTGATGCATCTAGAGTGAACTTATTCTAATTTTTATAAAAGAATTCTAACATTAAAATCCACATATGCAAAACCTTCCCTAAACTGTGTCAAAACATGTTAACTCCTAAGAGGTCTTCTGCTTCATAACACCATGAGAAGCATGCTACCCTTCTCCAGACCCAAAGTGTGGAAGCTTAATATGAAATATCCTCCTGGTGGCAAACAACAAGGGTAGAATGAGGAGTATGTAGAGACCTGGTTCTGATTGCTTCCCAATGCTCTGGCAGAAGTGTGCGTATTAACCAGAATATGTGACACAGTGTAGTAAGGAGGACAAGGTTCCTTGAATTTCTTCACCTTAATGTGGATCTTGCCAGCTGAACTGGCGAGCAGGGAGAAAGGGTTAAGCCCAGTTCTTCCTTCTGACTGCAAATGTCAGTAGTAAAGAAGAATAAGCCCAAAGGAAACTGGTAAAATAAGCAGAAGGAAAAGAAAAAAATACAAAAAACCTTGAGGAAATTTTTCTCCTTCCCTACCATCTTGATCTTTCTGAATTTTAATGATGAGGCTCTGTTCTTTAATGTTTTTTTCCACAGCAGCACAACTATTCCTCTGCTGTAACCTCACAGTAAACCTAAACTGAATACAGTTAACTGTTACTACAGTAAGCTGTGTCAAAATAAACAGCACTGAATTTATAAACCATTCTTATAGATCATACGATATTTATAAGTAAGGCTTAGATGAATTAAATTTCTCTATATTTAACAATCAAAAAGATTCTGTTATGTGTAATGTGTCATATAGTATGAATCACAGATTAAATTACAGATGCACATGGCATACAGTTTAGACTAGTCACCTCAACAATAATTCTATGCTCACTTTTTATGATCAATCAAAATGAATCACCAACTCACTAAATTTCAACTTTTATCATGTAGTAAGATTGCAATCAAGCTAAACAAATTAACATTTTATCCTCATGGTAAGAACGTATTTAGTCTGTTTATGTGAGATTATATATATAACTTCTATAGAACATTTACAGGATCTCTTTTAAAATTTAATCTTTGTCGAAGAATATTCAGTGATAAATATCAAATTGTTTTATAAAACATTATTTACCACTTATAGAAAAAAAATCTTTTTAGGAACAAATTAAAAATATACTCTCAGTTAACTCCAGCCTTCTGTTCCAAGACTGATAACTGTTTGCAAACCATATATTTGATATCTAAATCATATTCATTCATGATTGTAGCTTGATACAGTCCTCTCTGAAAAATATATTTATCTTTTGAAACACTCCTCAAACACAAAATACCTAACTAGTTTGCCAGAAGAATCTTTAATTCCATCATTTTGCTCTGGTAATTGCTTTTGCTTCCTTATGTTTAACTAGAGTAAATGAACTATAATTTTAAATTTCTCTTGACACTTGTTATCTGACATTGTATAAAACATGAACAAGGTTGTGAATGCTGAAAAAGGTAAGGGTGGCAAGAAGATTTAAAACTATAAAAGTATATTTTAAAAGACTGATGGAAATTCAGAAAACAGTTAAAATTTTATCCCTAAATTAATATCTCAGTACTGCGGTGCCATATATTTTATCTGGATATTTGAATAGTAACAAAAAAAGTTATTTTCAAGTAAATTGGAAACTTAAATATGGTTAGAAAAAATGTATTATTTCCTCCATCTCTTTCTGTTAGCAGAGTCCCACACTGGGAAGACAAAAATTCTTTTTCAAAACGAGGGGCAAGTGACTCTTGTCTCTGTAGAAGACTATTCCTTTTTAACATGCCCGTTGCAGACAAAACATACACCTTAAGAAGTTACACATTCTCTTCTGGCTCTTTTTAGCCTTTAATTTCATGGAACTTATGCACTGGTCTTCTGAAATGCGTGAAGTGTTTAGCGTCAGAGATAGGAGCAAAAAAGCCTTTGTTTGCATACTCAAAAGCAGCTGTATACATGTATTTTCAACACTGTCACCTGCATAATGGCTGCTAGAATTTACACTTGCAAACCTCATTAGGCCAGGTGTTCTTGCACACAAAGGGAACCTCTGCAAGGATTATTCTGAAATCAAGAAAGGGGAGGTTTACCTGTGAGAGTTTTAAAAGCTGGCAACAGTCACGATAATTTGTAGGCTACTAAAGACTTATCTTCTCAGGATGACAACAATTAAAAAAAATATCTATTTTTGTCAATATTACTTCTGTCCTAAACACATTATGCTTTTAAACAGGGTTGGGGTTTTTTTTTGGGGGGAGTGGGGGGGCGCAGAAGGGGGCAGGTGGGGAAGGGTCCATTAGCATTTGAAAATTAATGAAAGAATAAATAATTAAAATAAATACTACCTACTTTTTCCACCAGCTTGTGTAAACGATCTTTTTAACAAGTTTAAATGTTCTCTGCTTCCAACTGGGATTAGTATTTACTGCTTGATTTTAAAACACAGTGTCTAGGGATTATATTCTCTTCTAGGATATAAATGTGCAGCTCCTACCCTGTTCAGCAGCGTTGGCATACAGAGGCCAGATTGTGCCCTAGAGGATCACAAGGATCAGTCTCTGTCTTTACTAGAGGCTTGCAACAAGGAATAAAATAACTAAAAACAGTCCTAGCTGCATAGGCAAAAAAGATAACATCTGGATATTTACAAAGTCTCAAAGGAAATGATGTAATTTGACCAATGGTAATTTAATTATTCTCCATACCTACTTAGAGAACACAGCGGGCTTTTTCTGAAACTATGCTATGGACTACTATTGCTAATTAATATTGTCCTTCAGACAATAGAGTTATTGCATTGTATTTTTTTCTAGGTAAATAGCCATTATTAATGTTTGGAACTGCTTAGTCCATACTGAGAAGACATTGTTAAATAAACAAATGGTATCTACATTGCATTTTTACTGAGTTCTTCAATGTCAATATCTCTTTTTTTGTTGCATGCACAGAACAACTGTGAGGCATGATTTTGATGTTAAATAATGTATGTTATTCATAAAATGAAGTATTTGCATGGTAATTAAGGTTCTATGCATGCTGCACAAGATGAAGACCAGAATCTTACAAGCACGCACAGTGTTTACATGAATGAATGGGAGTGGAGGTAGGAAAAAATAAAGTGATCTGCTCAAAATGTCAGGGAAGCCAAGCATGGTTTTCTTTTTTTAAATCAAATGAATATTCAGGTTGCTGTTTCAGGATGAATATAGGAAGAATTGTATTTTTGGAGTCCTAAAGGGACAAAGGTACTGGGAAACTAAACATTGCAGCATCTAGCGATCAGTTCACTGGGTATTTTGAAAGCAAAGATCACATCTGTTCTTAGTAGATCAACATGAAAGCCCACTTAGTTTATGGATGTAAACTAACCTATATAAAATTTTGACATTAAGTTGCTCAGGCCATTTTATGAGTGGATTTTCCAGCATATTAGTTGCCACACAGAAATCCTGAGGGATTCTTCTTTGTCTTAGGTATCCAAGCACAACTAAAGTTTAACTCTAAAGATTCCTCGGTTACTGATGACATCAATTTCCTTTATGAAAAACTCGTAACTCTCTGTTGCTTAAGGCTTCCCTCTTTTCACAGTACCAAAACTCAGATTCTCAAACCCTGAGAAACACTTGTCCAAATGAATGCTCCATCCTATAGCAGCTGCTTTCTAGCTCCCAGTCTTTGGTCTCCTGAGCCATTGCTTAATCCTTTACACATTAGAGCAGGCAGGAAGCATAGGGCCATTCTTTCCTTCAGGGACCAGCCCAGACACTATATTGGAAAAAGCAGAGGACTCCTGTGCTTCACCCTTCCTATTTTCCCCTAACTGTCAGTGTGTTTTCCTACCCCATTCTTACTCCAGTGTCCAGGACCACATCCTATGACCTTGGGTGCACTAATGCATCCAACAGACAAAGCAGTTTGTGTAGAAGTTTCCCAGCTCTGCTTCTAAATCTTGTAGATCTTCTGGGAACACCTTCAGGGATCAGTGAGTGACTCCTGTGAATCCTTTAAAGAAAGTGAGTGTTTGCTTCTGCCAAGAAAGGGTAACTCCATGGAGGCTGTAACTTAAGGAAGTTCTAGCAGCTTCTAACTGTCAGCTGTTCTCAATGAAAGGATGTTTGAGTGTTTGTTCGCTATAAGGCATAGTCCCCAGTACCTGATGGTTGCTTACACACTGAGACTCAACTTGGAGCTCAGGGTGATGCAGATCTCCACATCTGGGGAGGCTTGGGACCTCCCACAGAAGCTGGGGAAAAGTGAGATATTTCCTTGCCTTCAGGAGGTGTATGTTGGTGGTGGATTTCTTGCCAAGTAAAGGAACTGTGGGAGGAGGTCAACAGACTGTATGTACAGTGTCAGAGATGAAGACAAAGATTTTCTCTAACATCTTGCATGTACAAAGTCCCCTGGGAGAAGGACAAACAAGATCTGTCCTTACTAGATTGGGAAAAGGAAAATCCTGTGATAGTAAACACTGGAAGTCTGTGACTTTTGGCACCAGAGCAGGGCTTCTGCTCCGTTTGTAACTACAGAATAAGTTTCATGCCCACTTAGCAGACAAGGGGCTGTATGCCTGTTGGTTTAACAAAGCATCTGAGTCTGCAGAGTCTAGGCTACACAGGAGCACCAGGAGAAAGCCACTGAGTGGTGGAATTGGAAGAACCCCTGATGCAGGGGATGAAGTCCCTGTCTCCCTACCTGACCTGTTGGCTAGGGAGGCTTACTGCTTACCAAGAGCTCAGGTCTGTGTTGTTACAGAAACTGCTGAAGTCTGCCCGATCCTCGGGCTATTACCTCTGCTGCTCTTCTGCATGGGCACTGATGATATTGGTAGGGTGACCCTGAGCATATCAAATGTGACTACATGCATGTCAGTTTGTCCTCAATCCAGCTGGAAGGAGTGAAGAGTTCCAGGAGAAATGAGCACATCACGAGAAGTAAATAACAATTGCTCAGGTATTGTTGACAGCAAGGATTTGGCTTTTACAATTGTCAGAACCTTCTCTGTAGACTGATAACTGCTAGGAAGAGCTGGAACCATCTGCCCAAGTCGGGCAAAAGAGGTTTTGTTTCCAGGCTGCCCAAGGACCAATCAGGTGTAGTTGGCCTGCATGGATGA
The DNA here is from genome assembly GCA_033558185.1 of Dromococcyx pavoninus. Taxonomy (NCBI): domain Eukaryota; kingdom Metazoa; phylum Chordata; class Aves; order Cuculiformes; family Neomorphidae; genus Dromococcyx; species Dromococcyx pavoninus. The sequence goes on along the minus strand of JAUMJL010000044.1, from coordinate 5,474,253 downwards.
ACCAGGAGCTCCTGATAAAACTGGAATGCAGAAAGATACCATATAAGAGGTGGAACCAAGGACAGGAGAAACAGAGAACCTGATCATGGAGGAATAGTGTTAGGAAAGTGAAAGCCCACTTGGAGTTGCATCTAATGAGTTGCAAAGACAGCAAGAAAGGCTTCTTCAAGTTCAACTTCAGCAAGTGGAAGGCTAGGGAAAAAAGGGGTTTGCTACTGAATGGGATAGGGTACCTAACAACACAGGACACAGAAAACGCGGAGTCACTTAGTGACCTCTTCTGCTTCTCTGTTTACCATAAAACACAAATCATAGAATTCTTGCTAAATTCTTTTTTGTAAAGGAGGATCAGGTTGGAAAACTTTTCAGCAAGCTGGATGTAAGCAGTTCTGTGGATCCTGATGGGATAAATCTGAGTGTTAAGGGAACTGGCTAACATAATTGCAAGGCCACTCTTGATTATCTTTGAAAGGTTTTGGCAATTGACATATAGTTTCCCGAGGATCCAAAGAGAGCAGATGGGCTTGATCAGCATTACAAAGGTCGGCTGGAGAACAGTCACTAGCGGCATAACCAAGGGGTCAGTACTGGGACTAATACTGCTTAAAATCTTCATTAATTTACCCAGCTTTCAGCAAGGAGGTTGGACTTAATGATTTCCAAACCTCTTTCATTCTTCCATTCTGGTCTGAAGCACCTACCACTTCCTTTAAAGTGAGCTGACATCTCTTACAGTGGCAGTTTTTGATCTGCTGTGAGGTCATAGTGGGGAAGGCCATCACGTCTTTCACTAACCCTTTCCAGTCTGCTGTTGGTTGGGGTCAGTATTGCATGCTGTTATAGCTTCAGATTGTTATCAACATCTTACTAAGTGAAAGAAGCCCCCAGAGCTGAAACAGCCATCTGAAGTTAGCTTTTTTCTTTATTTAAATTCTTCTGTTTTTTATAAGTGATGGGAATCTACCTTAACATTCTTATACTTTTTATAAATTTCCAGCAGATGGTGAGAGTGGGTGTGTGTTTGATAAAAACCACATAATCTATTTGAGAACAGCGCTAAAAGAATAGCGTTTCAAACACCTAAAAATCCTTAGGTTAAGTAATCTTACTCTTAAAATGATCATATGGGTGTTTTATTGGTTGAGGAGTTGAATGTTTAAGCTAGAAAAGTGACATTATCATCATTAAAATTATTTTATTTTAATGTAACAAGCAGTACCATTTTGAATGGGATTTGAATATTTCATGAAGCTCTGTGTCACTGAAGGAAATATTCTAGTTATCATCTAAACATTAATGATTTGAAGAAGAGGAGATTTTCCATTGTCTTATTATCAATAATTGGAGTAAGCTGGCTGATAGACACTAAAGATGTTGCTGTACTATCAGCCTAGAGCTGGGAGTGATTTGACCCTCCCTGTGTTAGTTATCTAGCTGAAATAGGAAAAAGGCTAGAAAACATCTTTTTCTTCCTGATGTTATTAGATTGGTAATAAATTTGATTGCAATTTCATTTTGATTTTTTAGAGGTAGGAATCTTTCCTTATTTACTTTAATCTATCAGGTAATAAAAAATTAGTAATATATGTTTGAAGTGACTTCCCCAGCCATAAGGGTTCAGAATATAAGGTGCATAGAGGTAATTGAAGTCAGCCATGTAGCGCATGTTGTGTGGTTCCTAAAACTGTTCCTTGTCATCTTCAAATCTGAGCTAAGGTATGCCTCCCATCACAAGCACTCTGAACAGATTATTCAAAGGGTCCACAACTCTTAAACGTTCCCAGTGATTCCAAGTTTTGAGTTGCAAAAGCAATGTGAATCCTCGGGCTTCACTCACTTCCTTGCACACATATCAGCAACCAGGTTTTACAGCAGTGGGTAGAAAAGAAGTGCTGGACTGGTAAATTCAACCCCATATACTAAAAGATGTAGCAAGTGGAATTTGAAGTAATTTGCACTATATTTTGTAAGTGCCCAGCAGAAAAGAGGACATTTGTTTTTTTAATCCAGTGCTTTCCCATTCTTTTACTACCAAACCCATAATACAAAATCTACAATTAAGGTTCATATAAAGTTTATTTCAAGATGCATTTCTTATACTTTATTAACAATTCATTCAGAAAAGAACATCAAGGGTACAAGCCTTAAGTAATATTTATCTATCAGTTGCTGGAGGCTTGGTGTTTTGAACTCTGTGTGTGACAAGGGAAGTGATACACGTAACATCCTCTTGAGAGAAAATACAGAGAACATTATGGGAAGACAGAGGGAGAGAGGTTTTTTTTTTTGCTTTAATCGAAGGATCAGATCCTCATCTACCCCAATAAGTCAATAAAGCTATTCTCATAAACAACAGCTGAAAATGTTGGCTTTTGCCTTTGTGATGTATCTCCCTATTCCGTAGTGAGAAATGTACTAAGAAAAGGCTTGGAAAAGGTTGGCTGAGTGAGTCGACTCAAGAAATTGGAAGGAGATATAAAAAAATACTCAAAATAAGAATAGCAAGCACACTGAGAAGGGCTTACACTGAACAAACTGAGCAGATGATAAGAGATTGAGGAGTGGGCCTTGGTTAGAGCCAAAGAAAAACTCAAGGATGGGGAGTTGAGGTATGCCTAAAATACAAGCTAAAGCAAGTGGAAGGCTTTGTAAAGGGAATTGACGTGATCAAAGTAAAGAATTTTTTTATAGACTAAAATCATTTTCCCGTTTCAACTGCTGTTTTTCTTTTTTTTGTCTTAGTGTTTTGCTGCGCTATGTTTATTTGTTGATTGTTACAGATTTAGGGTTGTGTTTCTTTCTACTGTGTCCCTCTATCCATCAGTCAAACAGTAGCAGTTGTGAGACAGAACCTGGGAGACGGAAAAAAAACCCAGCTTCCTCTTAGACAGCAGAAGGGGCAGCAAGAGGGGCACAGAACAGATGAGAAAACAGCCAACTCATTTACAGATTTTCTCATTTGAGGTTCTTGATACAAAAACATTCCTGGTTCTGATGTGCAGACTGAGGCTTGTCTATATATTTATAAAATTAAGTGAAGTGCAAATCACACTAGAAGATTTATGCTAACGGTGTTTCTAAAACACACCAAAATGAGTAGAATGTATCACCAACTGCTTCTTTCAACTATACTTGTTCCACAGAAACATTTTTAATAGTTAAGCAATTAAAATAAAACAATAGTCTGATAGCTGAACCCAAGCCTTCTGGATTCAGTACTGTGTCTTGTCACAGACTCCCTTCATGACCTTAGTTAACCACCTTTTCCTCAGTTCTCACAGAGATAACAGAAATATCTAATTCAAAAACAGTGTTACTGAAAACTCCTGCTTTGCTCTTCTTAACCCTCGAGGTGCCTGTAGCACATGAGCATATTTCTTTCTAGATTTAAAGGTTCTCTGGTTGCCTACATTTGTGATTTTGTAGTGTTTCCAAATTAACAGGACTGAGCAGCTCGTCTCCAATCTTGTATTTAAGCCTGGCTGGAATATGGAAACGAGAAGGTCATCCACTGAAGATGACTGGAAGGCTCCATCTGGTTCTGAGAGTGCATCTGGTACACAGATAGAAGAGTGATCCTCCCCAAATGCAGCTGCAGATTCTTTTTTAAAGTACAGAGAGAGGACATGCCCCCTTTATACAGTAGTCCAGTGGTAAGGGTTCTGGTTAGGATGCTTGAAACACAGATTTAGTTTCTTTCTCTTCCTGAGGGAATTCAGAGTCTCATTTCCCACCTCTTGAGAGTTATTTAACCTCATGGTTAGAGTTTATTTTGGGTGGGAACATTCTTCACCTCTTCTGCTGAAGCAGTGCTGCTATGCAGGAAAAATTCCAGAGCCACTGCCTACAGAAGACAAGAAGGATGGCTAACTCCCATACATGCTTTAGGGAATCCCATTCACAATTCTGTAGCTAGTGTGGGAAGCAAATCTCTCAGCATTAGGCACTGGGGGAGGGCAGGGGTGCGTAAGGACAATTTTAGCTTTCTAAGTCTCATATTGAACTGCTTCAATTGTATTTTACCTAAAAGAGCTATTGTGGTACAGATATATAAACTGAGAGTTAAGATACTGATGTAGCGCATTCAGCCTAAGTATTTTGAACAGAATGTGCACGTATGGGTTTGAGTTTTATGTTTCATGCCACCAAATTATGAATATGCATGGAAAGTAAGTTACTGTTCATAAGACTTGCAATACCAGTAAAAAGATACTTTCATTAAAAAAGAACATTTGGGCGGGTAGAATCAAGTGGATTTTTAATAGAAAAATAGAAAAATTGCTATATTTTAATTTAACCAGAACATTTTACAAGAAGAGATTTGGATTAGGTATCAGCAGAATGTCACCTGATAAAATGTGTAGTGAAGTTTGAACAGCAGATGTCTCACCCAGGGATGCTTCCCTGAGGAAACAGCAGGAACCTCCTGTACACTCACTTTGCCTGGCATTCATCTCTCGACCAGCTGCCAATTTTAAACTATAGCAAGTCTCTCAGTTTATAGTCCTTTCGAGCTAAAATCTGTTACATTTTGGGGAAAATAGCAATACTTATGTAAATCAATAATTGCATTGTATGTAATACAGTAAATCCATAACATGCCTAGAGTGACACTAACAACATCATGCACGGGTTTACTATCAAGTAAATTGTACAAAGCTATTCATATGCATTACAGTCTGAATATGTCTAGTTCAAACACTCATTTTGTTTGGCAAAAACAGCCATCTTTTTGCAACACAGGAATAATTATCGCTTTGTTTCATCAGGTTTTTTTCATCAATGGAAATATTTGCTGAGGCTAAATCCTAGCCTCCATTCACATCACAGTTCTGCCTGCATTTTAAATATACTACACAATGATGATTACTGATGGGTGCTGTCTTTCATTATGAACTGCAGAGCACTGGTCAAACAGCCATGCAGAAGGTGTTGAAAATCTGATTTCTTTGCATATAGTGAGTCTTTCAAAATTAAAGACAGATTTGTGGTAATAATAGAAAATACTGTATGTCTGTGGAAGTCCCCACGGGAAGATCCTTAAACTAACTACCCTTTCATTCTGTATTAGTCTCCTGTTTTTTTAGCCTCATTGGTGCTGGGTTGGTCCTATGTGGCACAAAATGTTCCAGTGCTGAATACAAACAGAACTTTTACAGCTTACTTTGGTGCTTCTTTGGATAAATGAAAATTGAAAATTTTCTTGCATTATTTTAAGTTAAACCACGTGACAGATGGCAGGTGGATCATCAAGGGAACCAAGCAATCTGAGAGCAAAGACAGGTGTAGGTAGAGTCAATTATTACAGCTGCTATGTAATGTATACTCAAGCACTTCCCACTATCAAACAGAAATAGGATTTCCAAATATTTTTTCACAGGCATATGTGAGATTTTATCTCTCACTAATAGAAGTCTGACCTGGAGCAGATTGAATCTGGCAGTGCCAATACGCAAGTTCTACCTTTACATATTGAAATCATCAATCATGTGATCTCCTCAAGACGGAAATATCTTATAAAGGAATCAAAATTAGTAATGTATACTTTTTAAAATTTCACAAAAATGTAAGGAAACAGTGCTAAATGATAGAGGGATTTGATCAGGTTATTTCTAAAGCAACCACAACTCAAATACCACTGGGCTCCATTTGTAATTTGGCTCCAATCAAATAGCCTCATGTTTAATCAAAATTTAGAGCCTGGGCTCTGATTTCTGGTTCCCAGTGTCTGGATGAATCACATTTTTTCCTTTAATTTTATTTGAAATAGAGTTTATTACCACTCTTGCAATTGTGAGGGACATCCACCTCTCAACTGATCTTATAACTTCCAGTTCTCCTGGTTTGAAGCCTGACAATATTGCTACCATATTGTTGGTTAAATGTTGAGTTAGATCCTCTCTAAATTTTGCCTCATAGCTTTCTATCTAAAGCAAAATATTTTTATGGAAGTGCAAAATTTACAAAATCTTTTCCTCTTTCCATATTCACTGGTAGCACATTTAGTCTTATTGGACCATTTCTATTGTAGTCATGTCTTCTGCTTTTAGTGCCTGTTTTATACATAATGCAATTACACTTTTCAGTACTATTATAATTTTTATTTTCAATTGAGGTAATTAATTTGTATCACTGAATAACAAATGGCATATTTATAGCAAAAATTAAAAGTAATCTTTATGATAAAACATTTGTAAAAAAAATGCAAGAAAAGCATCAACTACCTTTTAATATATTAATTATGGGTAATGCTCGTAATTCCTATTGGTGTCAAAAACTCGGATTGCTGGCTAGGAAATTTTTACCCTCCATAAAATAACTGCGAAAGTGAGATGACTCTGTTTTGCTACAGCCACAGCAATTTCTTGACTGGCAGAACCATTCAGGTGGAAGCTTGTGGTGAATGTGACTTTCTTGACTTGATTTTAGTGCTAATATTTTCTTTCTGCAAGGAATTTCATGACTTTTTTTTTAATGCTTCAATCTGCACTGATGAAGTGGAGCAGAGTTAAGACAGATATGAACTGTACTGCACTTTGGTCGAGTTTCATCCTTTTTCTTAATGAAGTCTTAGAAATGCTAAGGGAATTATATTTAACAGTTTACTAGTTGGACCTTGCCTTTCACTACTTGTGAAAAAATTGTTGAAATCTGTCTCATGTTTTGCTGGAAGTATCACAGAGGTAATGCCATAGTGAATTTGGTCATAGTTTGATTATATAGGTGTCTCTGATTCCTGGCATATTTTTTTAAGCATGGATTTTGTTACAGTTATGGAATAGCTGTGATGTCTTAGTAATAGGTACAGTGGTCATACTGTCTTTGTTAAATCTACTTTTTTCCATCTCTAACCGCAGGGTTTTGTTCATTGACCTGATTTGACTTGCCTTACCGGACAATTTCTTTCCTCTCAGAAGTATGAAAGGAATATTTTTCTTCTCAAGTACCATGACATGTAGCCTCCTATTGCTTCATCCTCAGAAAATGAAAATATTTAGAATAGGACTAATGAAAGTCCCGTATTCCTCTTCTATTTCTATACTTCTGCCAAAGAATTTTTTTAGGTAGAAAATGATAAAGTTGTCAATTTGGCTAGAATTTCTTGAGTCATCGTCCGGGCAAGGGATAATTCTAGCCGATACAACCAGTGTCCCAGAATCCTAGGCACGTGGCCGGAGTTCACATACGGTGATTTTGATGCACCATACTCACTGTACATACATTGTAGAAAAATTTCTATGTTGACAAGAGAATTGCCTTGACTTTATGATCCATGTATGAGCAGCACTTTGGTGGTAGGTCTTCCATGTCCAAGGTGCAGCAAGATGAAGCCTGATTGCACAGCAGCTGTGTAGCAGCTTGGAAAAATATTATAGGAGCTTGGATATATCTTGCAGGAGATAAAACATTTCTTTTTCATTTATAGAGTATACTCTGTCTATTTTCTATTTTTCTGACCAAGGAAGAAAATCTGAGGTAAATATATCAAGTTCACCCCAGTGAAGATGCAGGTAAGATTGGAAAGTAGAGGAATGACTGAGAGAAGTGGGAAATCCACTGAACACAATTCTAATGGGATTTGTCATTTAGATATATAAGTTATTGTTGGGCTTCTCTTCTATTCATAACTAATTAGGTCAACCCCATGTTTTTCCATAGCTCTTTGGAGTCTTAATGTAAATATAGTTTGCTTTACTTAATTTGGCAACGTAATTGGTGTATATACTGGGAGATTATGAAAAAACATAGAATCTGTGAACTCACTGTTGTTGTTTAGACTGAGGACTAGAAATGTTCTACAAAAGTGTTTGATCCTACTGGAATATCCTGAAGTGAATTAAAGGCTGAATGATAACTTTTCCACTCCAACTTTGCTTTGGGATAGTAATGGAAAAATGTTCTGGTTTGCATTTTTCTATTATTATCCCTCTAATTGCTTGGTTTACACTTGTTTGCTGCTTTTATTTGCCTTGGGGGGCTGCCTTTTAATGCACTTATCTGTTGAAATTATTTACTCTTACATATCCCTGCAGAAAGGTTACTCTGAGTGAATCAAAAATTGGTACGCTTTGAGTATCCAATAACATCACATCAACAAGTAATTCATTTTAGCAGGGATATAGCTAAAAAACATATCTCAGTTTCTATGTCTACGTTTTGATATAGCGATATATATTAAAAGTATGTAGTAGCTCTGAGCAAGTATAGATGACTCACATATGTCTATTTATATTCTATTACTGACCAAAGAATAGAAGGAAATCTTCAGCAAATTAGATGGAACCTATTAAATACGATTATCATGAATATTTTTGTATTAAAAGTTAAAAATCTTTTGACTTGGAGCTCTTTTCCATTGTCTGTACTTTTTTCCTCAGGATATAAATCTATTTTGTAATTACTCCCTTCTTCTTATCTGAGAAACTTTGCCTGACACACCATTCCATATGTTTATGATTCTCTGAATGAAAAAGTGTTCCCTGACAACCATTCAGATTCTTTTCCTTTAATTTCCATTTATGCCTTATTGTCTTATAACGTTCAACTGAAAATATATGTTGCAATATTGTGTGACATTATCTGTATTACTTAAGATTTTATATAGCTATACATCAACCAAACATCAGATAAATCTCATGCTTCTCCTTTATTTCCTACATCTTCCCTTCCAGAGCTGTATAGGAGTAGATTCAATTTAGTCTTTATGACAAGTTGACTTTAAGCATTTCTTACAAACCCAGGGCAGAATACATTTGCAATTTTTTGAGGCACCTTAAAAAGTGGACTGTATATGTACAATTTCCTAAGCCTTCTCTGCAATTAGAAAAAATAGAAAATATTATTAAATATTTACATTCCACACTACACAGTATTGTTTACAGAACTTCATAGATTTACTAGCATTTGCAAATTGAGAGAATAATACAGCAGCACACTGAATAACAGGATCAGGACTGGAACATTATAATGTTACCTGACTAATTTGCTGGACTTGCTAATAAATAACTAAGTTACACAAGAAAGGTATTCAGGTGATTTGTAATCCTGCAATAATGGCTTCTAAACAGTTAAGTTTACACTGAGAGGTGAGAAACTTTTTCCCCTCTGTGCCATATACCAACAGGGGACAAAATCAATCTTATGAAGGCTCTGATTACTTGTGCGGCAAGTTTCTTGTCAGCAGATTCAAAACGTGCAGTGGAATGAATCTTCTGCAAGGCAGAGGTGCTGTCTATCAGCTGGGCATTTTTCCTCCCCTCTCTCCCTCCTCCTTCACTTCCTGGGGAATATGTGATTGTGATAAAGTAGAAGAAGAAAAAATACAAGATGCTTCAGCACAACCATTTTGATCCTCTACTGTCAATGCAGAGGAAAGATGACACCAATTTTAGTTTCTTCTACTTCAAAAATGTACCCTTGAAGTGGCAATGTGAGAAGGTTAAGGAACAAATGAAGAAACTATTTTTTCCTAAAATGTAATGCTACTTGAGTGTATACAGAAATACTGTGTTCAAAGGATGAGGTTTAAATCCATTAAGGACTCTGATCTAGTCTGAAAAAAAAGACAGTGAATAAAATCCAAGCTGAATACAGTACTTATTAGAAAGGGTCTGAAAATAACCCTAGGGCTATTCAAGCATTTCGGGAAGCTGAAAATCCCAGACACGATCTGAACAGAAGGTCGGAATCAGACTTCAGATTTTAAGCAATTCAACAAAATCCATACATGGTCTTTGCCAAATTGTTGGGATTATGTAGTAAAGTATTTGGCATTTTCTGCTTGTATATTTTTCAACAGAACTTTAAGAAACTTAAGTTAATTACAGCAAGCTAAGAAAGAAATTTAGTGTTTTGAAAGGACAAAATATATCACGCATTTTGCCCATGTTTTCCCTCTGTACTACAGAAAAGGAGCTTACAGCATCTTGCTTCTTGGACGAGGAGTGTCAGATTTGCTGCTTAGAGGTCTAACAGCCAGGTCCAATTTGCAACATGTGTAATTACTGCTTCCTTCTCCCCATCTTCACTACTTTTCAGTAGCCTTAGAAAGGAATTATAGGTTTAAAATAAATATTGCTAGATTAATGCATCCTGGAGAATCTGAAGAAAAGATTGCAAAATTGAGAACTAAAGATCATTAAAACTATAATGCCACAGGCCTGTCCTGGTTGGAGAAGAATTGTGCTATGCAGCACCTAACACAGTGCGTGAGTCTATAATTTTATTCATTCTTCCAACAATCACGATTAGATGGACAGGTTGGTTGGTGAAGAAATACCTTCCCAGTCTGTAGACAGAGAAGGGCATGGAGGAAATGGTCCAACAAGGATAGAAATATGATATTAGTCCTGGTTTCCACTTTCAAATTTTATCCATCCAGTCATTTTGTCTCCCAAGATTTTTGTTTCCAGTGTTATTCATATCTATGAGGCCAAAGTTGCTAATTTTATAACCAGAGGCCTGAAATTCTTCTTGAGGGTGAAAAGCAAGGAAATGTTTTGTTTTAGTGGGCAAGTGGCTAGGAGTTACATTAGCAGTCAGATTTGATGCATTATTCTGCATGCCAATCAAACTCCTAAAGACCTAAACACTTAACACTCCCAACACTTAACACTCACACTGTCCCTCATGATGGCAGAGATACTCCAGTGTCAGCACAAGCTGGCAATCGGTAGAAAAGTTAATGATCTTCAGAGTTCTACATTTGCGACTTAGACTCCTTTCCTATAGGAAACCCCACAGAAGGGGGAAACAAGCCACTTCAGAGGGCTTTGAATGGGCTATTTTATCATTCCTCCAGCTAATGGCTGAGCACTGTGGGAGAGGAAGTGAGAATGTCTACACTTTTTCATCTTTTCTTGTGGTCCCTCGGACATAGCACTATAGATACTGTTGTTTTCAGGCCCAAAATGCCATCCTGCTATGTTTGTGCTTCTGTCACCAGCAGCAAAATAAATCATCTGTTCCCTATGCTGTTGAGTGCTATCCTCTGCCCCATACAGGCCTCTATCAATCTTAAGCAAAAAATCATATACTGGAAATTACATTTTATTCAAACAAGCAGTAACTTGCAATGAAACTGCTATCGTAGCATATATGCCTATGAGACAGTTTTCTGTTCCTTAGTTCCTTCCCCTAGCTCCTGACAGATCAGAGATGAACACAGACATTGCTCTTTGAGGCAGTTTTCATTATCTGAAAAGATGAAAACTCTTATGGATGGTAGCCAGTCATCAAATATGATATTGTCTCATGCAGGAAACTGCAGTCTTGATAAGATGCTTTGCGCACATTAGGTTCAAGAGCATTGCTGAAGGCCTGGGAGAAATAGAGTGGCATTTCAGTCACCTGCACCCATGTCCACTCTCACCTGTAGGAGTGCTTACATGGGAAAAGGATGGAGGAGCAGCGGCACCAGTCTCTCTCCAGACATGGAGAGGTGGCATTCAGGGACCTGAGCCAACTGCACAGATGAATTTTGTGGCAGTGCTGCTTAGACTGAAGTTGCCCCTACACACAAGTTAGAATAATTCTTTTTACACTGCCACCAAATAGAAGAATGAAAATGAAGGCACAGTATAGATTACTGTAAAAGCAGACTCAAAGTCAGCCATTGTATTTGAATTGCAAAGTAGCAATCAATTAGTTTATCATTAATCAGATAATTTTGGGGATCATGAATAATGTGAAATGAAAAAAGAAGTAACTAGGAGGATAATTTTCAGGAGCCATCTCTCAGCTTTATAAACTAATCCTCCTCTAATGGCTCTTTTTAATGTAATTTATAAGTTCATCATTACCCTTTTTGTATTAGTAATTATTTCTAAAATACCAAAGAACCATCTTTTTTTCAAGGTCCTTCTACGTGCCTGATTTACAGCTTGGCTCGTGTTGGACTCTGTCTTTCTGAGGTTTGACATTTCAAAATATTTATAGCTCTTTTACATTAATGCCTTTCTCATGAATCTGAAGGTGACCGTTATTTCTTTCATCTTGTTGTAATTAAATGGATCAACTATAGCTTTATTATTTCCACAATTTATCTGTGCAGTGCATTAAAACATTCAGATTAGCAAGTGATATTGAACATTATGTGAATTATAACAAACAAATATTCGTAAAACATAGGCTACATTTGATGCATTGGCTAAGAACTTGTTCCAAGTGAAAGCACAAAATCTTTAATATTTTATTGATCAGATCTAAACCTTCTGCCCAAAGTGGCAATTAAATTTCAATTAAACTGACTGAAAGCATCATATTAAATTTCAGCACTTTACGAGCTATCAGATAATGCTGCAGGACAAATCTTTAGTATGATCGCGCTCTTTTCAAATTATATTATCCTGTTCATTCACAATAAAAGTGACAGTTTTAGGTATACTTTCAATATTTCTTGAATATAAACCCTCTAATGAACACATTTTATTGCCTTTAAATCAATTATTATTGGATATTTTAATAAAGTGAATTGAGCACTTTGTTTTACACACTGCTTAGAAGTTATTATATTTTGCAGTCAGCATAGCAAAGAACAGTAAGAGTATGACAGAAATATCCAAATACCTAAATTTACTCTATAAATTTAATCAGCTATTTACAATGATAAATATGTTACATTCCATTTCATAACAGCTACTGGTACAACTTGTTAATTAATAACTGATTAAATCTTCAGGCTTTGGGTCTCACTTCCCTCTGCACTTTTTCTGAAAATGAGATGAGTTTAAGGTGATATAACCAAAATTGCAAGAAGACACTGAAAGTGCTTTTAGAGTATCATCTCATATGAAGACCTCAATATTTCACAGTTGCCTATCTTTGTGTTCCAGTCGCTCTATGTGCCTGTCAATGTTTAGATTATTCAAATACACACACTTGTGGATAAATTTACTTAACTCAGAGGTCAATATAACTCAGTCTCCTTTTATGTTACACACATACACATATTTATGTGGAAATAGCAACATTATCCATTTTTTTCTTGAAATACAGATTAGGCATGAGGCAAATCTAATACATGACAAAGAGTATTCAAATCCCATTTCACTTAGCAGGTGTCTGGGCATGCTGAACTGGACATATTTACTGCCTTTTCTAAATAGAAATCTATATAATATGTTGATGTTAAAATGTTATTGTGGTCTTATGGATGTCAGAAGTAGTAATTAAATTTCCAAGTGGACTTCTACAGTCCTGTATAGTCATTGTGTTGGGGAACCCTTATATTCTAAGCCCCTTAAATTTCCTTCTTCTGCAGATGCAGATTTCAAGGGTACGGGAGCCAGGTGACATAGCTGTTTTGGGACAAGGCTTCCAGTGAGCTCGTCGTCTACCAGTCAATGGTCTCTCATGAAGCATCTTAAATTCCTTAAAGCTAATCATCTTCTAGATCAGGCTTCAATGGGAGTAGAACAGAGAAAATGCCCAGAGTAGAGTCCAGTTGCCTCTTGCTGCAGACAAGTCCATCTCCTCCAATAGTCAGGTGCCATTACATTCTCTCTCCCATTTCACATCATGCTAGTTTTTCAAGGAGAAGAAAATGTAATGTTTTGTTGCATTTGGAGCAAAACAAAAATCAGTAAAGAAAAATACAGAGGGGGAAAATGCCTTTGTTTAGAGGAATATGTCTTTTGTGCTTGAAGTACATAGTTAAAAATTCGAGGCCTGTCTTTTGCTGATATGCAGCACAATATTCCAGAGATTGTATTATTTCATATGAAAAGTATGGTTTGTTTATTTTTATCAGTAAACATTTCGTTTTCACTCTACTATTCTTCTCCCTTGGGAGCCAAGTGAAGAATTAAGTGTGTAGGGAAATAGGAAAAATGGCTTCTTCAGAATGACAAAAGTACAGAAAGCATTCAATTGAAAACAGTGCTCCTTTTTATTTTTCAGTACATGCCATGATGAGAGAAGTCCTGCAGAGGGTCAAACAGTGCTTAAGTAGCTAAGTAAAGGAATTGGTCTCCAGAGCAGATGTTCATGCTGTCTCAGCACGCAGCGATAGTATATGTTGCATCAAACACAGTACGCCCAGTAGGTGTTCACACCTCCCCTGACCCCAACATTTCCTGGCTTTGCTACCATGAAAGCATCATGAGAAAGGAGGTGTGTTTTGAAGGGAGTGTGGGTGGATCTTTTCAACAATCAAATGCTCTCAGCTGCACAAACAACTGAGCAGCAATCGTTTTTTAAAACTGTGATCTTCCCCTGCCCTTGTTTAAGAAAGGTCCTGACCTGACTCCCAGC
>JAUMJL010000044.1:5290000-5455000 GCA_033558185.1 Dromococcyx pavoninus | reverse complement strand
TACCTTGCAATCTTGTGAAAAAAAAATGGGAAACATCTCTGTATTTCATGTTTAAATATGTTGACTGAAATAGAATGAGTGAATTACACTTTTATAATTCAAAAATACAAAAGATTTCCAGTTGAATATATTAAGGTATGCTAACTGTGAAAGCTTATACGTAAATATGCATCTAATCTTAGGAAAACAACTTTAGCCTTCAGTGGCTTCAACTCTTATTTTCTGTGCATCCATTTCATGTCTTCAAATATTAATATGAAAAATTATCGCATAATCTTTTTCCTGTGATATCAACTAGTATAAATTATTTGTATTGATTCATCAGTCCCAACTTAAAATCAACAGAAAGGAATAGCCAAAAAGAACCTCAAAATTGTTGCAATATTTATAAAATATATTATTTTAATCACTATGCATCCAGTGAGATTTTTTTCTCTTTGTTAATGCAAAATCAATCCAAATTTTTATCTGTCTCCTCATAGGAAGCAACAATGACATCCTTATTAAGTATTGTTTTCTAACAAGCTGAAGCCAAAATCTTCATTGGAGTCTGTTGTTGAGGAACTGTCAACACAAAAATATCTTTTATAAAGCCAGTCTCAGCCTTCATCAATGTTTGTAAATCTGTATTATGAGCTGACTTGATAATTTTGCTCTTCCCCCAAAACACATTGATATTTGATGTCATTATAATCCTTTTAATTTACTTTAAGGGAAGGAAGAGGGGAAGCCTTGTTCAAATGCAAATTTTATTGACATACTGAAGTAAGAGTCAAAAAATTCTGGCAAATGTTATCCACAGCTGCCATAATTTAACTAATTTGGATCTATGACAATATAAGTATTAAACCTGCTCACCAAAGCAATAAAGAAGTATATTGTTTAAAGAAATGGAGTGATCAACTTATAAGTGACAGACTAAACAGCTTTTAGGCAAATAAAAAGTATTCTTGAGAGCTCATCCATTTGAGCGGGAACCCATGATACACAGTATTTAGAGACAGTCATTTCCAAGTAAAGGGCTAAATTTTTACCTTGTAAGAGTCAGTAAAGAAACAGCTTTCTTTTTTCCTGTGAGAGTTACTTATCTTTTTTTTATGATAATTTTAAACATTATACTTTCTTTCGCAGTAATTATAAAAATTTCAAGCAGCTTTTATGAAAAGATCTTGGAAAATTTACTACCACAGTTTTGAATAGTGGAAACACTACTTGACTCTAAGTTTCTTGACTACATCTAATTCAAAGTCAAGATTTTCCTGACTTCTGTGATGCTCAAATCTCTAATTTTTAATCCTGTGAAAATCTGTAAGTCCCCCTAAACTATCTATTCAACTTTAGTAAAAAAAGTCTAACCCTGAAGATTAATATGGTGTTTCTAGAGTCTGATCTCTTCTTTATTGAATTGTAGAATCTTCTGGTTGGAAAAGACCTTTGAGATCATCGAGTCCAAATGTACCCATCCTCTGCTAAACCATGTCCTTCAAAACTCATCTATCCATTTTTTAAACACCTCCAGGGTTGGTGATTTGATCACCTCCCTGGGCAGCTGTTCCGGTGCCTGACAGTAAAGAAATTCTTCCTAATATCTAGTCTGAACTTCCCCTGGCACAACCTATGGTCATTATTTCTTGTCCTATCACCTGTCACTTGTGAGAAGAGATCAACACTCGTTCTGCTACAGCCTCCTTTCAGGCATCCATAGACAGCAATGATGTCTCCCCTCAGCCTCCTTTTCTCCAAGCTAAACAACCTCAGTTCCCTCAGCTGCTTCTTGTAGGACTTATTTTCCAGCCCTTCACTAGCCGCATTGTCCTTCTCTGGATGCACTCCAACACCTCAATGTCCTTCTTGTAGTGAGGGGCCCAAAACTGAACACAGTACTCGAGGTGCAGCCTCACCAGTGCTGAGTACAGGGACATAATACTTCCGTGGCCCTGCTGGCCACGCTGTTTCTGATACAGACCAAGATGCCATTGGCCCTCTTGGCCACCTGGCCACACTGCTGGCTCATATTCAGCCAGTTGTCAATCAACACCCCCAGATCCTTCTCCTCCAGGCAGCTCTCCAGCCATTCTTCCCCAAGCCTGTAATGCTGCGTGGGGTGGGTGTGTCCTGGGTGCAGGACTTGGCATTTGGGGTTGTTAAACCTCATCCCGTTGGTCTCAGCCCATCAATCCAGCCTGTCCAGATCTCTCTGCAGAGCCTCCCTTCCTTCAAGCAGATCAACACTGCCACCCAGCTTGGTGTCATCTGAAAACTTTCTAAGGGTGCACTCAATCCCTTCGTCCAGATCATTGATAAATATATTGAACAGGACTGGACCCAGCACTGAGCTCTGAGAAACACCACTCATGACTGGTTTCCAACTGGATTTAACTCCATTTACCATCACCCTCTGGGCCCAGTCACCTAGCCAATTTTTCACCCAGCAGAGGGTGTGCCTGTCCAGGCCAACGGCAACCAGTTTCTCAATCAGAACACTGTGAGAAACGGTATCAAAGGCTTTACAAAAGTTCAGGTACACCACATCCACAGCCTTCACCTTGTCTATTAACTGGGTAACCTTGTCATAGAAGGAGATCAGGTTGGTCTGGCAGGACCTGCCTTTCATAAACCCGTGTTGACTGGATTTGATCACCTGGCTGTCCTGTTCTTCAGTACCTTTTAACTGATTGATCAATTACCTATCTATCTGTCCATCTTTAATCTATATAATGCCTGAGTCTTATAGCACATAATTAGATGTATCTCATTCAGGCATCTCCTCATCTGATGCATTTTTCACTTGGACACCAAAGAGCACTCTCACTTCTCACTTACTGAAACCACATGCTCTATGGATGACAGCCCAAAGGCAGTACACTTACCAGTTGCCAATGCCCATAATGGTTTTTTTTTAGTCCTTATATGATTCCATAAATCCTACCACACTGGCTTGCCTGCATTATGAATGCTTAAACAAATCCACTATCTGAACCTCTCAAATTCTCAGCATATTTTGCATACGTGCTCTCAAAACAATCATAATGTTACTATGTGAATTCTCAATTTCTTGTTCAATTCACCTAAGAATAGTAGCTTTTCAAGGTTAATATAGATTCATTTCTCATGTAATTACAAAAATTTCTTTAAAAGAAGAAGTGGCAATACAATCTTACTAACCTTGTGTATCTGAAAATGAAATAGAAATTCTGCACTAAATATTAAATTTGAATGCAGATAGAAAGAACAAAATCTAAATTTTTATTACATTGTCTGGTTTTACATCGACACAAAATAAATTCAACTTTTAATCCAAAGAGCAAAATAACTTTCACCCTCCCCAATTACCCCACAGAACTAGAATTCTGAGTACTTGGGAATTTTCAAAAAATTAAAGAAGATATTGTCAGTAACTGGTGATAATGCTACAAACCTCATACTTTTTGTATGCCAGAATTACTCACCGTCTGTTCTGAATATTAAACCATATAGCTTGGTCTCCATTTAAGTTCATCTGATCAAGATTTTTGGAGAAATTGAAAATTTAGCAAAAAAAAGTTAAAACATACCGAATTCCAATGGGATTTTGACACTTCTTGCCAATTCTGACTTCATCGTCCCACAGATCAAAACTGGTATTGAAATTCCAGCTAGAAACTAGGAAGTCACTGTAGCTCAGAGAAAATTAGTCCAAGGGTTGCGCTCAGAGGTATTTCAGGTATGAGTTACAGTATTTTATGGGCTGCTGTTTCAAAGAGCAGCTTGGTATATGACAGAAACCAGCAAAAACATGGAGTGAGTAACCATATCAATACCAGGAAGAAACAGTTGTCACCACTTAGACACAGTGAAGGAAAAGAAATAAAGAATCCCAGGAAAATGATGCTATTTGACTATGGATCAGCTACTGAGAATCCAACAATTCTGCTCCCATGTGAACTGACAAACAGACGACAGCTGTCGCTATAGAATTGCTATTACTTTCCCATTTTGTTGGCCTTCCCTCAGCCTCTTCCTTCTGAACTCCAACCAGCTCTTGTTCCTGCCTTCTCCCTTTACGAAAGCTGCTTGCACATTCAGTAGCCCTAGCAAGGTCAGGTGCAATAGAGTAGTAAATACGGGGCCATCGTCAGACTGAATTTTCATCTGTCTGTTCTTTCTAGCAAGAGGGTAAACAAACTGAAAGTCCTTGGAAGGATATATGATGGGCTTTGAGGGGGAAATGTAAAAATTCTTTACCAGGCTCCAATATATGCTCAGCAAGGAAGGAATGGAGTAATACCACGGACACCAAGGCTATTTCTGTGAGATCTATAAAAAAGACATAAAAAAAAATCTCATGACCCACATGTCGAAAGCAGATGAAAGATCTAACAGGGCTGGCATGGATACACCCTAAGCCTCACTATTGCTGCCATCGTTATACGGAGGGGTTTTTTTGTGTAGTTACTCTCAAAAGGCATTAGAATACGGCATTTTTACAGATCAGAAAATATTTAAGGTAGCTCTGCTTGATTTATCATGATTTGCATATTGTTGGAAGAAAAATTACATCCTTTTTGTGAATGAAGACTGTTAATTCTGTGATTTCACAAATATCTTGATTTATCATATTTTCTTGCATATTCATCTGACTTAGGTTGAAAGAGAAAACCAGTATAGATGAAAATGTAAGGTATATTTAAGAGATCTGAGAGTGTCTGCAAGGAAAAATGTAAAAGCTTAATGTATAAAATCAAGCAAAGGTTAGAAGTCTATTAGGGGCTTACACAAAGATTATATGTGCTTGTTATCATACTGGTGGAAGAGCAAATCAAGGACATCTTGTAGAATATGGAATAGCTGCAGTGGTTGTGGGCCAATCATGTCATAAACATGAACCTATAGAACTTGAACTGTCATTTATTTTATGTCAATTCAAGTTCTTATTTATTTCCCAGATACAACTACAATGGAAACAATAAAAGGAAGACTCAACTAGCAGAGGTCTCACCTCTATTTTGTATAATTTGTTGCTTAAAAGCTTACAGAGTAAAACATGTAAATATATGCAGACCTGAGAGTAAGACCTCAGTAAGAAAATTACAGAGTACGGCTGAGGAAACTATTGGCCGTAAACAAGAAAAGCACTATGGCTGCTAAGCACCTAGAAACCTGCTGTAAATTGTTGCAGATGTTCTGCTTCAGTGGATTTAGTATTCTGAGAGAGGCTGGTTTTAGGCTATGTGCAGCAGAGAATTCACTGGAGCAGGAGATCACAAGGATTCTCGCTGAACCCAGCCCAGCTGCAGCTCTCAGTGCTGTGAATGGGGGAATCAGCGCCATTACACAGTCTTTGCATGCATATTTTCTTTTAGAACAACATGACTTGAAGAGAGAGGTACTGGAAATCTCATAATGATGCTGCTGCTTGTAAGAGTTCCACTCCAGTGTTTCCAGTGCTGACCAATTTCAGATATGACATATTATCATTTTCAGTAAGATCCTCTGTTGATGTAAATTAGCCTAGGTCCATTGGAGTCAATTAAAGTTCCTCAATTTTAGAAGATTTCACCTTTAGCCTTGAGATGTTTATTCACACCTTACTTTTGAGGTTCTGAATCTTTTAATTTAATTTTTCAATTAATTCCTCTCATTAGACACTAGAACAGGAAAGAATTTTGTATGCTGTGTGTTTGCTGGAGCTTTTCATATATTGTTTTGAAGGATAGAGAATGGAAGGCAAAGAAGCTTAAATTCCAGACCAAGTATATAGGATCAAAGTAGAGAAGCATAGGGCCAGTAGTTTGAACGAGCTTGGAACCTATTCAAACGTCCATACTAAGTGGCTAGATTTTCAAATGCCCGGAGGAGCCAGTAGGTGGGAAACAGTCTTAAAATGCATGACTTGTTGCAATCAAATTTGAAGTCAAAGAAATTAGGAAGGCTGTCTTAGTCTGTATCTGGACATAAATGGGAATACATTCCTTTCTACCTTTAATTTTAGTGATTTTCTAGAATAATTCTTTGTTACTGAACTCCATCACAGTTCCCCACAGCATAATTCCATTTTTCCTGAGCCGAGGCAATGAAAGGCTGATTAATTCTTTGTGGAGGATTCAGCATTCCCCTGCTACACACCCCTATTTACAGGAGGCATAGCTGTGGTCCTTTCCTTGGTCAGAAAGAGATAATTCTTTTCTTTCCAGCCTTTGGCCAGACCTATATGTCTTGCTATGCTCCTTTGCACATATTTCATCAGAGGAAATTATAACTAATTTTAATTCAGAAGAAAAGTTTCCAGTAACCGTATCCCAGTCTACCAGAGGTGTGTTATGCTATGATGAACCTCCAGAAGAAATAATCCTCAACACGCATAGCATTCCTTCCCAGTAAAATACTGGAGAATCTGGAGTCTGCCAGGTCGGAGCACCCAGGAGCAGGATGGTATATTTATGCTAAAAATTTTCATTTATATTTAACTTTGAAATTTGCCAACCTTTACAAAAATACAATGAAGATAACCTTTCTAGTATAACTTGTAAGCAGTTTCAGTGGTATCTACTGACAATTTGAGACAATAGCTCTAGGAAAGGTGTGAAATGCCATACTAATCACAACATGATGCTAAACCTACAATCTAGTGATATTTTGGAAGTCAACAGCATTATTTGGTTACTGCTTACAGAAAAAGAGAGTAGTTTATCTTATGAAGATGTGCAAGATTAATAATTAGTAGTTTGCTGACATAAGCAAGCCAAATTTGAGGGCATAGAAAACACCTCATTCTTCATAGCAGCAATATTTCTGACTTTCACTTGACCCATTCATTCCTTCACAATTTTGGATTTTAGAATACTGGGCCAAGGCTTTTTCAGTTCTGATATCAAAGTTGACCTACTACGGGAATCTCCTGTCATGAGCAAACTTCCTGAACAATCTGTTGATCAACCGAGTGAAAGAAAGCAAACATAACTTGTGACACAGTGCCTACAGTAGCTTAAAGAAACAAGTGGATGCCTTGCACATGTGCGTGCTTGTCTCACCTGTCTGCATCTTCAGAAAAAAAAGACTCTAAATATTTCCTCTTCTGAATGTGAAGAATGAATATTGCAATACAGAACCAAATAAAGGTCCAGCTGTTCAGGTCATCAGACCCAACATACCACAGAAGATTTCCCTCTAACTGAATAGCATAATCAACCTAAAGGAAAGGCTAGTCTGGAAGATTTGTTTTTTACAAGGAAACAGATTTGCCTATCCATTTTTACTTAGTTTTTTCAAGCAGCATATAGCTAACTACAGAAAATGCTGATCTGACAGTTCTGGACTAAAATTATGGAAATCTAGCCTAGCATGCCCTTCATGCCTTAGGGTGGTAAAAATGAAAGTGATACTACCCCCTAAATTCATATGGTCAGTGTTTCATGCGAAACTGGTATGGGCCACCAGCTTGTAATGTTGGAATGACTCTAGCAGAGGGTTTTTTTATTCTGCTCCTACCAAGTCATCTGCAAGGCACCCTCTGGCAGAATTTCTTACCACTTATAAAGCAGAGCCTGTAATTTTCATCATAATTAACACGGTGTTTTTTTAAATGTGTGCTATGTACAGTAAGGCATAGTGAGCATGTCATACAGACGGACTCACAAACACCTAAAAGCAGCAAAGTATGACCAAATGAGTCTGTTAGATGTCACCATTAATAGTCCTGAGGAATTTTATCAACAATATTCAGTAAAAATTCTATTAACGGGATACCGCCTGTGTAGGATACTGAAAATGTTTTGGGTTTTATTGAAGGTAGTTTTGAGATTATAAACTATCCCCTTAGGAGTGACTTTTGTTCTATGGGTGTATTACAATGTTCCATGTAATAAAAATATGACTTGTGTAAATTACTGTGACTTCCTTTATAGGAATAATATATGCATAATGCAATCAGCTTTGACTAATTTGTTTCTCTTAAAATGGATTCTCAAAAAAAATTTTGCAGAAAAGTCTTCATTTACCTAAGAGAAAATGTTATCAAAGGCACAAAAGGCAAGCCGATCAGACTTTATACCAGGCATGCAATTATAGGATGTGACCTAACAAAATCCTGCAAACCATACCACACATTATACTGGACTCCTGCATATCTGAAATTCACCGTTACCCGAACCACCTACCTACTGTAATCACAGTGTTGTACAATGCGTGGGTGCACAGCATTCAGCCTGTCGAGATCTATTTCATGACTCCCAATGCATTCCATATACCAGACTGGTAGATTACTATATCTGTGTTCTCCTGCCTGTCATAGTGAATAAGTGATTTAATATACAGTTGTAGGAATAAAGCTTGATATTTTTTTTGGAAAAATGAGAAGCAGCATGTATCTCACTAAAATTTTGTTCATCTCCAAACTCTGCATCAGAACTATATGCCTTTCTAAAAATTTTAAACTCATCATTATGCACCTACTCATAAGAATATTTCCCTTTACTTAAAATGGTCAAAATGCAGAGTACAATCACCTTCTGCAGTGTATCTCAGGGTGGATTTTATTTGATTTTTTTTTTGTTCAGCACATACATACATATGATGATAAGAGAATGTTCCTGTTGAGTGGACAACCTCTTGAGTATGAGAAAAACTAGAATTGTTAAGGCAATTAATGTTATGCTAATTCAGCTTTTGTGGGTACATTGTGATAAAGGCTTTTGCTACAGGATGCCATCTTTTTTTTCCTTGGGACTTCTGCCTCATTCTCTGCACAGGATGGACAGATGCTCACTTTATGAGCAGTGACCCAATATAGTTTTTATTCTTATTGTTCAAGAAGTGGTCTCAAGCCTTATTTATTACATACTATGCAGATCCAGATATGAAAACAGAATTATTATTTTCATCATGACTTTTTCTGTAACTGTATCTGCATCATCACCAATATTTACTACATTACTTTCTCAAAACCTCTGCAAGATAAGTATGTTTCCATACAACTCCTTTTGCAACGTACAGGGGCTCATACATACAAATATAGCACAAAGCCTAAAGTTGAAAAAATTTTGGATGCCCGATTTGAGATGTCTTCGACTTAATGTTTTGAAAGGTATGGCACACAGTGTTCCTTGACACTTTCAGATTGCTGCTCCCCTTCCCTTACCTTTCAGAACTTTTGACTGTCCCGCATCAGAGTCACAAAATGAGAAAAAACACAAGTAGTAGCCTGCTATATAAAACCTGGTTTAGTGGTATAGTCAATGTCTTGGATTGATGACATGGAAAGAGAATTATATTATTTGAATCAGTAACCTTATTTTTTAAATAATCTTTTTTTCCTTTTGCATTTCTTCATCTCATTCACCACACAACCTGTATAGTCAAAGAACCATTCTGCAACAGATAGGATCCTTGATAACATACTCTCAGCCTCCCTAGAATAGGGCTATCTATCTGACCCATTAAAATTCTCTCATTCTTTAGACTTCATCAAAGAGTGCTGAGTACTGCCAGGATTTTCTGGATCACAACTTCTTGTATATAACATGCAGAACTACCTTTAGGGCACCTTTAGAGCGTCCTTACCTTTGGGGCTTCTAAGCCCATCCCTCCTCTGGAAGTCAAGCATGCTTGTACGTTGCATGAGACACAGACCCATGGAAACATAGTAAAAAACTGTGCCATTAATAGCTGCACCATAAAGCAGAAGCATATTTGATCAACTGAAATTGCAAAACAAATGTTGGGCATTTTCTAAATTTTGAATGCCTGGCTTTGCAAGGCTAAATTTTGTGCAGGTTCTAGGTACTTCTTTGTAAGACAGTAGAAAAACAATTTTTTTTATCACATAACATTATATGACATCAACACTAGCTATCAACAAGAAAGCCAGATTTCAATCTACTCATCTGTCTCATCACCTACTAGTGCAATGTAGGACCATGACCCATTGCCAGTGAGAGTCTTGGAGATTCTCTGGTCTTCTTGTGCACTAGAAGGGGTTTAGACAGATGGTTTGATCATTGTTCAACAAATATTCATTGATAACAGAAATCTGGTAAAACTCGAGAAATCTATATTAATTTTTTACTTTTTGGAGAAAGAGTGCTTTAGGGCTCAGACCTTTCTGCCTGTCTACCAAGTCTAATCTCCAAGTCGAGTTATGCTTTCTGCTGTTTGTCTGCATGCCAGTCTTGTTCTCTCCTTCTTCATTATTCCAATGTCACGATCCTAATCTCATCTGCTTCAGATGCCCTGTCTCTCAGCTCCACATATTTTATGTCAGTTCATCTTACTGATGTACAGGCACCCTTCCTCTCATATTTTCCAGTCATCTTTCAAGTTATTGTTCCCAGATTCTCAACCAAATGGAGGTTGATTTTTAAAACATGGTTGAATAAGTTTCTTTCAAACTTAGAAACAACCAAGCTGGCCTTGCAAATCTTGGTGGGGGAAGGAAGAGGAGGTGTGTGTGGAGTGAGTCTGAAAAAGACAATTTTTCTAGGAAATGTTTATACTAACGCATTAATGTTTTGACACATTTCTAAGCAATTGAAAACATGGTAGTCTAAAGGGAAGCATCAAACTAACTTGGCCGCAGGCAGCACTGCTGGCTCCACCTACAATAAATCTTTGTCTCTTTCACATAAATAACCAGGTCTGGAAATGTTGTTTTTCCATTTACAAGTGTATCAGTTTTACTCTTCTGATCCATCTTTTTTGAGTTGTCTGGAGTGCAAGGACTAGAAACTGGGCAAATCTCCCCAGATATGAATTCCTTCAGTGTGGGCTGACGCAGTGCCAGAACATTGTAAATGAAGGAGGTGTCATGGTTGCAGCTCTGCTACTCTTCGACTATTGACAGATATTCTATCCGGAGCTACTACCAACCAGTGCAGTGTGAAAAACAGACCTGGGGCTGCTTTCAGATATTTCAAGATAACACAAAGACACCCACAAAGTAAAGGTGCCATTATGAATTCATGTCTTTTCCATCACTATGAACAGAAATTTTCTTTTCTCTGGAAAATGTCCATCTGGAGACTTTCTGAAGGAACATAAACACACCGATGCCAAAGGTGGGAGTTCCTGGTCAAAATAAGTACGACTATTCTGTAATTTACACAAAATTTTGAAGACATATTTACTGTGAATTGATTATATTTCAGTGTATAAAACATGAAGAAAAGCTAGAACTTGTCAGGAAAAATAATTTGAGTTTGTTCTAATCCTTAATACAAGTACAAGCATGAACAGACTAGTCATAGTCCTGCCTGTGCTTTCCTACTTGAGTCCTCTATACTACATCCTGCATTGCCTTGAAATAAAATTACTTGGAAAATATCAGGAAGCCAAAATGACCATTCTAAATATGCCTGAGTTTACAATGTAGACACACAAACACAGCACAGCACAATTAGATTGATTTTAGACAAGGTGATCAAAGCAAAAGAGAGTCTCACTCAGACCAGAATAACAAGGCAATGACAGTCAAAACCTTTATTCTCAGTCTCCCACATCAAAGGTAGGTGCCCTAAATATGACTCTATTATCACGTCTGAATCTGCTAAAAAACTATCTGTGTGGGTGAATTTTTTTTTTAAATCTTGATTATATCTCAGGGCAAAAAGGAAACACAAATTCTGAAAATCAGATAAAAGTTTTCTAGTTTTCATCGTTTTTTTGCAAACTGTAGCACCAAATATTTGTGGTCTGAAGGGTGAAATATCACAAAACTCTCTAACTACCCTAACATGTGAAGACAATTATAACCCAAATAAGATGGTCCATCAGCCACGAGTCTCATCAAAAGTCCTGTACTTGTCATCGGAAGCAGGAAAGTCAACAAAAGCTATTTTGGGAGATAAAGAAGATTTAAAGTTAGGCAGGGATTCCATAGGTGTTGCATCATGGTATCCAAGGACTAAGTTTGTGCTGTTTAACGGCGATATGATACCTGCATAAGGAGAATTTTGCAAAACTCATCAGCAACAGTGTTTCCACTGGAAGACACGCATTCTAAGTTCTACTGTTAAAAGTTGAATCAAGCTCTTTATAAGGGTCTGAAAATATTGCATCCATACTGCTTCATCAATATTGTCATTAACCATTGCCCCTTCTCCAATAGTTTCTTAGGTGGCTTCTGTCTGTGCTGTGTGTGAGGGTCGTCCCCTTTGACCTATCTGTCCCATGGAATACTTTCACTTCACACGTTTACTGTACCAGTTCTTCCTTTTAAATCCCAGCTCATTGACTAAATATCCGAGTTTGGCTGTCTCTGCCATCATTCATCTGCGTAATCATAATATTTAATTCTGGAAGGCCTTTAGGGATACCCTTTGCATGAAAGGAATCTTTTGAAGTCTTGAACTGTATAATTGATAGCAGCAGTGTGTTTTTCATTGCCAGTGATGCTTTGACCCCTCTTGTATGCCAGATTAAGAGCTAATGCCAACTACTCACCTCTTACCTACTTGGTACAGCCTGTCACGATCCTTAAACTGCAGCATATACAAAGTACAATAAATAGGTTTTCCTGAAGTCAAAGTCTGAGTTGCAAAATACTGTGAAATAAGAAATGCAAATAAGAAAATATGGGATAAATATTGCTCAGCATAGTGATACATATGACAGCAATAATGACATCACTGTCAGAGGAAATGCAATATACAACAGTGACAAAAATCTACCATTAAAAGTCTAAGGAAACACAGGTCCTAAGCTATCTAATTGTTTACTTCTAGGCATGAAATCATATCTCAGACATTGACCAAATCAAAATGGAAAGGGGTTTATAAGTTGACAAAAACACATGCTGATTATGAATAATTTATTATTAATAAGAACTCATAAGCCACCCTCCACAGTAAACAATTTCTTTTAATTTTTCCTTGTCCCACTACTGTACAGAAAAGTTCTACTCCATCATTATTTTACATTTATGCAGAATACCTCACTGATTTCATTTCTCATTGCTCATATGTATCGACTTATTATTTAAACAACTAAATTTCTTTTGCTAAATAAACTGAAATATACAATTAAAATAACTGCCAGAGCTGGATAGAAACCTGTAAATGTCAGGAAAGTAAAGGTTAAAGCCATTCTTCCAGCCTCTAGTGTTGGCATTCTCAAAGAAATAAGAACTCGCCTTCTCTGACTGTTCAGGATATTTTATAAAGATGCATCAGCTTTAATGGACAAATCATCACATTCCTTCTTTAATTTTTCCTCTGTTTAATCCTGCTTGAATTAAATGCTAAAAATATTCCTTGAATCACTAAAGGGAGTGCCTTGAAATCAGCTCGAGGACTTTCTAATGTATAGAGCGAGACAGGAAATATCATAGAAACACAGAAACATAGAATGGATTGGGTTGGGAGGAACATTAAAGATCATTCAGTTCCAGGCCCCCTGCCTTGGGCAGGGACACCTCCCACCAGATCAGTCTGCTCAAGGCCCCATCCAAACTGGCCTTGAACATTTCCAGGGAGAGGGCATCCACAACTTCCCTGGACAGCCTGTGCCACTGTCTCACCACCCTCATCGTGAAGAATTTCTTCCTAATGTCTAAGGTAAAGTTTCTCCCTTCCACTTTAAAGCCATTCCCTCTCGTCCTATCGCTACTTGTCTTTGTAGAAAGTCCCTCCCCAGTTTTCCTGTAGCCCCTTCAGGTACTGGAAGACTGCTAAAATTTCTTTCCAGAGCCTTCTCTTCTTCAGGCTGAACAACCCCAACTCCCTCAGCCTGTCCTCATAGCAGAAGTGCTCCAACCCTCTGATCATTTTCATGGCTCTCCTCTGGATCCATTCCAACAGTTCCATATCCTTAGCTTGGGGATTCCAGAACTGGACACAATACTCCAAGTGGGATCTCACAAGAGCAGAGTACAGGGGGAAAATCACCTCCCTCAACCTGCTGGCAATATTTCTTCTGATGCAGCCCAAGACACAGTGGGCCTTCTGGGCTGTGAGTGCACGTTGCTGGCTCACGTCGAGCTTCTGATCAATCAGCACCTTCAAGTCCTTCCCTGCAGAGCTGCTCTCAATCACATTGTTTCCCATCCTGTATTGAATCTGCGGATTGCCCCGACCCAGGTGTAGGACCTTGCACTTGGCCTTGTTGAACCTCATAAGGTTCACACAGGCCCACTTCTCCAGCTTGTCCAGGTCCTTCTGGATGACATCCCATGCTTCTGGCATGACAACAGCGCCACTCATCTTGGTGACATCTGCAAACTTGCTGAGGGTGCACTCGCTCTCTATATCATTCAAGAAAACATTTAACAGCACTGGTC
Organism: Dromococcyx pavoninus; assembly: GCA_033558185.1. Taxonomy (NCBI): domain Eukaryota; kingdom Metazoa; phylum Chordata; class Aves; order Cuculiformes; family Neomorphidae; genus Dromococcyx; species Dromococcyx pavoninus. The sequence continues at coordinate 5,440,752 of JAUMJL010000044.1, read as the reverse complement.
CCAGTACGGACTCCTGAGGGGCACCACTTGTCTCAGATCTCTATCTGGACATAGAGTTGCTGGCCACTACTCTCTGGAAACAATCATCCAACTAATTCCTTACCCACCAAACAGTCCATCCATCAAATCCATCTGTCTTCAGTTTAGAGAGGAGGATGTTGTGGAGGACCATTTGAAAGGCTTTACAGAAGTCCAAATAGTTTATATATACAGGCAAATCTCTCGGTATTACTTTCCAATTTGTGGCCTAATTTTGAAAGATGTACTTAATAATTTAAAATCATATTTTTTGTGAGTGTCTGGTGTGTTTTTTTCCATATGGGTAACTATGCATCTATGCATCTGTTTTGTTTTGTGCACTGATAGGCTGAGCACTTTTAGGATCACCAGCTTTCTGGACCTTCACAGGCTCTTCACCTTTACCGTCTTCCTCCTTCTCCTCCTCCTTCTTCTTCTCCTGCTCCTGCTCCTTCACAGCTGTGCATCCAGTAACAATACTCCTTAGTCAAGTTTTGATGTTCCCTGCTGTCATTCTGGTAATCATTTGATATTTGAAAGTCAGAAAGAACTGTGTAGCAGAAGCCATATTATTACAATGTTCTGGTTATGTTTAGGTATATTTGTTTATTTACTTACCTGTTTGGTTTTAAAGTACAGTCAATACTTTTTAAAGTCAACCATAAACAGCCTCTTGTAACTGTGATGGGCAATAAATCAAATCATCTGAGGCTGAGATGAGCAACCTGAAGTGTTCTGACAGAGAAGCTAAGCATCTTGTTCTTAACAAGATGTACTCCCAACATAATTTATGATCTGTTGCAGCCTTCTTTGTCTTAAATATTTACTGTATTATAATTATTAGTTTATGCTGTATGTGAGTACAGAAATAGACTCCTTATTGTTGAGATAACACTAAGTGACACTAGACATTGTAGTGAAGTTAGACTAACTTAGGCCAGATATCCGAACCACCACATAGTTAGCCTTGTCTCTACTGGGTCAGGATTATAGGCATTCCCAAATCCAACAGAAATTAACGAGGGACTTGCTTTACAGAGGGTATGAATACCCACCTCTCCCTTGTAAATCTTTCTGTAGCAATTAGACTCTGAAAACATGAAAAATATCTTACTCAAAAAAGTGTTTTCAGTAAATGTTTAAAGTTAAGCATATGACTGCACAGAGTAACAGCCAATTTGGTGTTTAACTTCTTAAACATACATGCAAGTCTTTTTGGTGGGTTGTGTCGGAAATCTCAGTAGTTTATAGGAATGACTAAGGGATTATGACTTGAGTAAAGTTGAAGGAGTGAAAAATCAGGACCCTGTCAATTAGAATGAACTCCAGATCTTCTTCCACTCTTTTTTCACCTAGGAGAACATATCCTACTAGTTCTCTCTGTCCTCCCCGCTACAGGCTTCCTAAGAAAAAAAAACATTCCTACCTATTTTGTGTAACTTAAATATTCTAATAGCTGTTCTTCCATGTCTCCTGTCTATTCAATGCAAGTGAAAACCGTAAAATGAAATTGAGTAATTCTGGCATCCAAAGAAAGTGTAAGAAGACACTTTTGAACAGCCAGAGGACACAAAAGCACTGCTATGTTATAGTCTTTGTCATTCCAATTTTAACAATAAGCATATTAATCACCAGCACCACTGAAGTTTTGTGTGCAATTAGCATTTCAACGTCCTCTCCCTTTGCTGGGGTGGAACAGTTTGCCTCCATTTTGAGCTGCTCTTAATTGTGATATAAGAATGGACAGTACTATGATTACATTCTGGAAACTGGTGGCAGTTCAGTTGTCAGAAGTGAACTCAGGTTTCTTTGTTTATTTGTTTATTTGTTCCCGTATTTGTACTTCCTCTGTGTTAACTCATGGAAATTGCTCAGGGACAGATTTAAATCGAAACAGACAGTTTCCATTTTTGCTCTGTAACTAGTAAGATTTGTTTAAAACGCATTGCTGCTGGACCATAAGGCACGTCTGGAATGTTTGTTTACTTGTTCTTTTGAGCACAAGAACAAGTTAGGAGCCAGGGCTTTCTGTGGTGCAAATCTCCAGTGCCAGTAGCTGAGCCTCTTTAAATAATTGAAATAATAGTGGATTGAGATGGGTTATTATATTTAAAAAAAAAATAAAAATGTGTGTATGCTATTTAATGCAAGGGCTTCAAATATTAACCTCGTGATTTACAGTTCTTTTAAAGGCCTCCATTTACATGCATGTAAATGGTTCCTAGGATTCTGCCTCTGCAACTTGAAAATGTTTGTATTTCTTCTGTGCTGGGTATATTTTGCTTACCCAAGCAGACAAGTCTTTTCAGGTTAATCCTACCCAGTTCTGTGACTTGCTCATCCCATGGGGATTTGGTGCATGGAGGTCATTTGTTCTATTAATCAGGAGGTTCCTAAATTCTAATCCTTGGTAAAGCACTGGATTGCCATCTGACCTTGACAAGTCACTTGACCTCCTTTTGCCTCAGTCAATCCAGCTGGAAAATTGGGGAAAAAGCAGAACTTTACTGAAAAACAGATGCTGCATCTGAGATGAGATTACTTTTGCAAATAATAAAGCAACCAGAATGAGACTAAAATGGGAACTTCTGCAAAATGCGACTTTCTGTATTTCACTAATCTTTGTTACATTTTAGATTTTGGTAGAAGATTCATCAAATGCCTCGTTTGATAGAACAATGTGTACTGGTGGATGAATGGCTGATGCAACAATTTTTTAACTTGAGTTTTGTTTAACTTGAAAGACCACATAGCTTTCTTCATTTAGTAATTTACCTTGAGTTCTTCTTGATGTAGGAGGAATGAGGTAATGAAGGGACTAGACCTGGATATCACATCTGACTGAGCCAGTAACATACCACGGGCCAAATTCTCTGGCCTGCTCTGCTTCACTGTTACCATGTGGGGGAAGGAGGGAAAGAAGAACTCGCAGCCGGGACTTTGTTATTTGAGGAGTTTTTCTGAACTGCGCATCCTTGAGTCAAAGGGAAAGTCTATGCTTCTAAATTCTTCTGCTACTTCATTGTTCATTTTTTACTCTGAATGACTGCTAATCAGTATATTAATGATGTAACTGGCGATATCTACCCAAATATATCAAATTTCACTGGGGACTGAAGTGTCAAATATTCTTCTTACAAATCTAACAGAATCCTGACGTTTTATATAGAAAATCGAATTTGACTCAATACAAATGAAAGTGTAACAAATGGGCAATGAAGATTAACATTATGGCTTGACTGGAAATGACATCCCAATAGAGGATAAGAGATAATAGATAAGTAAGAAGTCATGATGAATTCATCATTTGCTCCTGCATATACTTAATACATTATAAGAAACTACTTGTTTGGTTTTATGCATTATGACAATTACTCATGTGCTTCTTTACTCTTAAAAAGTTCTTAAACAGTTTACAGCTCTGTATGATTTCAGCATTACTGTCAGCAATTTGTTAAAGCCATGATTCTTGTTTAAATGAAAAAATAGGGTTTAGAATTTTTCTGTGGGACGCTACATTCTGAAAAAAAAAAAGGTGCTTTATATCCTTGAATCATTTAGATTTGAAATAGAAAGTGGAAGTCAAATGATGGAGTCTCATCTAAAATTAAATCATAATAAAATTGTTGCAGACTCTGAAAAGCAGAACTACCAAATGTCACAAAAGTGACTGAGCAGAAATTAATTCTTTTAAGTAAAGGAAAAAAACAGTAATTAAAGGAGACAATCAAATTTTCATCTGGTTTTTGTGGTTTTGTTTTCTTTTTTCCAGTTCTTCTATTGGTCCTTTAATCTTGGTGACAAAGGTTCGTATTTCACACAGTATCACAGTATCACAAGGTTGGAAAGGACCTCTGAGATCATCAAGTCCAACCTATAACCCAACACTAACACCAACCCATCATCTAAACCATGGCACTCAGTGCCTCATCTAGTCTCCCCTTAAACACCTCCAGGGTTGGCGACTCCACCACCTCCCTGGGCAGCGCATTCCAATGGCCAATCACCCTTTCAGTGAAGAACTTTTTCCTAGGATCAAGCCTAAACTTCCCCTGATGAAGCTTGAGTCCATGCTCTCCAGTTCTGTCACTGGTCACCTGAGAGAGGAGACCAACCCCTGCCTGACTACAACCTCCTTTTAGGTAGTTGTAGAGAGCAATGAGGTCTCCCCTGAGCCTCCTCTTCTTCAGACTAAACAGACCAAGCTCCCTCAGTCGCTCCTCGTAGGCCTTGTGCTCCAGCCCCTTCACCATCTTCGTTGCCCTCCTCTGGACACACTCCAGCATCCTGATGTCTTTCCCAAACTGAGGGGCCCAGAACTGCACCCAGTATTCAAGGTGAGGCCTGACCAGTGCCGAGTACAGGGGGACGATAATTCTCTGGTCCTGCTCGCCACACTATTCCTGATGCAGGCCAGAAAGCCATTGGCCTTCTTGGCCACCTGGGCACACTGCTGGCTCGTGTTGAGCTTCCTGTAAACCAGCACTCCCAGGTCCTTTTCTGCCTGACTACTCTCCAGCCACTCTGTCCCCAGTCTGTAGCTCTGCATGGGATTGTTGTGTCCAAAATGAAGTACCCAACATTTGGACTTATTAAACATCATCCAAATAGAATCGGCCCATGTCTCCAGTCTGTCCAGGTCCCTCTGTAGGGCCATCCTACCCTCTAACAGATCAACCCTTCCTTCCAGCTAGGTATCGTCTACAAACTTGCTGATGATGGACTCAATCGCCTCATCCAGATCATCAATAAAGATATTAAACAGTACTGGACCCAGTCCTTCTTACTAATTCTCCCTGACAATAAGTTGGTAACATTCCCTGTGAAAATGTGTTGGTGCTATTTTAGGTCGGCCTCACCCTCAGGGAGAGAAGTGGTACAGTATGAGTCTTTGTTTCTTGTCATAAAAAATAGAGAGATTTTTTTCTTCAATTCCATAAACAAGAATTTATATTTATTGTGCATAGCACACAGTACACAAAATACGTTGTGATTACATTCAGATTTCATGCAGCAGGTGATCTTTAACTGATAAATAAGTGATATGATACTGCCTTGCATGGCATCTTCCACATTAGCTTCTCATAAAGCCCCACTGAATAAGTACCAAATAAAGAATGCTTCTATCACTTCTGAACCCACACATGGAAGCATTAAAGTAGTTTAAAAAATCAGCTAGGTATTTCAGAAAGAAATCTTAGGTTTTCTGAAGAAACAGTAGATTTTTTTCTTAATGGAAAATTCTAAAATTGTAACACTTGCTTTTATCTCAAAAGAAGGTAAACATCAAAATGAATTAATTAAAAATCTATGACTACAGTAGTTAATATTGTCTTATCAAACCCAATATTTTCACTTTTTAAAATACTAAATTTCAGCATATCAGAGTAAAATGATTCATTAAAAGCTCTCCTAACAAAATCTGTAATGGCATTAGGTTCTGTGGAAAAGTGTGATCTGTATCTAATATCTGGGTAAGCTATGTTTCATATAATACAGTGCTCGGCCCTATACAAGAACAAAGGCAGGAATGATATCTGTTTTTCTGAAGAATTTGCATTCTAAAAAGAGAGATGAAGAGTGAACAGGTGCATTTTTTTCCTTAACTCTGTCCTCTCTTGCCACTCTCCTCTGACTCAACCTTCATCCCCATCCAGCATTTCTCCCTCACTTTGAATTCTAAATCCACTTGCAAGTCATTCTCCAGTTTTGGTTTCATCCAGACTTTCCACCTCTGGGAAACTGATGTGCAAAGAAGTGCTTCCATCTCATTGCAAGATACCTTGGTAAAGGCTGTCCCTTGTGCATCGGTTCTGGTATTCTGCTATTGGATTAGTTGTACAGACAGACTGTGCAGGCAGAAGTCATGCCTTTCAATATCATCTACTTTTTGTTCTCTGCCTCTTGTCTTCTTGCTCCGGTGCGCTGCTGGTAGCTCTTACACAGTAGTCAGAGTTTGTCCAGTGCTAGTTACTGGGTGTTTTCCCAGTGGATTCCTGAACTATATGTTTTCATGTGTTTGCTGACACCTATTACTACTTTTTATCATCTCCCTCTTCTTGCCTAATGCTAACCAGGGGAGGGAAATGAGTAAGCCTGAGGAAGTGGGCATGGATAGTTATTCTTTCCATGTATTATGTGATGACTGGAAAATACTTTACATTTGTCAATGAAACCTCAAGGCTCAGTCCTGCATTTTTCGTCTATGCAGAACCACTGGGGGGGTTGGAGGTGTTTGTTATACTTATGCTACACTTCCTTGACCATTATTTCCTTCAGATTTTATTTTGGATATTTAGTTAGTTGCTACTGAGAACAAGTTCTACTGAGCAAAATGAAAATCAATTTTCGTTCTTGCATTTAACCTTTATGTCTTTAAGTGTTTGCCCCTATCTGGGTCAGGCTCTGAAAAATCTTGCCTGTTCTCATGATAATCCGACTGCATTCACTGTATAACTACACAGCTTTCTGATAAAACTCACCTTGTACTCAGGACAAAACTCAAAGGGAAAAGGAAAAAAAACCAACCTTCCCACCACTTTCCTGGGGGGGGGGTGTTATTTTATGCTTTCTTCTGCATACATACAACAAACAACAATATTTTAGTAACGTCATTTTCTAAAGAAAAATCTATATTTTCTCTTATTGATGTAACTGCTATTTCATCAGGATTATTTATTTTTGAGTAACTAAATAATCTGTACTTCATTATATGCATGTATGAAAAACACATACACGTGAATTATTTTTTACCTATATCAGGCAGAGTTCTCTATCAACATTCAGTAAATCACACTTTTTTCCTCCTCTTTCTTTATTTTTCTTGATCAAGCAAAGAGTATGTCTGTGCAGGTAAAACCTTACTGCCTGTTTAAGTCAGAAATCTTCCACATACCTCTCTTACTGTCTTGGAGAATTGATGGATTTTGGGATCTTGTTCTGTCTCCTTTCCTTTTCTGGTATATTTCTATTTGAAGTCTCACTGCCTGATGAAATGGCTCTCGCTCTAACAGTTTCCTTTTCTGTGAGAAAGAAGAGGCTTCAATAAGAAACAAGTGGATAATAGTTACTTCACACTGGTTCTTTGTAAAGGTTAATTCTCAGGACTCCACACAGAACTCGGAGAACTGAGTAGACTGACCATTGGATCAAGCCTTTACTTTATACAAAGATTTCCCAATATCTCCTGAAGGAAGATCTGAATAATGTTCAAAGTAAAAGACTCATTCTAGCGTTACTATTTTTATAAGAATTATTGTTATCATTCATATGTTTCTTTTCTTTAGAATCACCTTCCACCACACCAGCAGAGAGATAGAAAAAACAGTGTTCTTTTCACCCACCTCCCCAAATGTGTTTTGGGGCAAGTTATAGTGATTATAGAGGCAACCTCATGTAAATATTAGCAAGATTAGACTGCCACATCTTAGATACCATGCAGTTCCCAGTACTCCAGAGCCTCTATATTGCTAGCAGTTCCCCTGTGAAGGAGGTAGTTTGTGTGTTGATGGATACCATGCAAATTGCTCTGTCTGAAGGAGCTCTTGCACAATCAACCTATTTGAGAGGAGAAAAAAATGGATTCCCTCTGCCTGTGTAATGCTGTCACTCAAACCACACCTAAATACCAGTAGGAGACTGAAAGTTTGTGGAATTGTTGGTTTTGGCTAGCAATTACTATGCAGCATACAACTAGATGCTGAGCGCAATTGTATGAGCATAAATCCAAAACTCAACTGAAATGACTTAAATACGTTAGACTTACACCAAATCAGTGCCATTAGAATGACCTAACTGCACACATGACCACCTAAGAAAAAGAAAATCACACTGAAATTATTTGTATAAGTGCATGTGAAATTCTGAGGAGTACTGTCTGGTTTGCATATTTTTCATTAGTATTTACAACTATTTAAAGAAAGCTACCAGTGTTGTCAAAGCAAATTAACTTGTTCTTTGAAAATCAGTCTTCCTTTTTTTAGGTGTATACTGCATATCCTCACACATTTTTTGCCACTGATGGTTTGACACGTTTTTATCTCCAAGAACAACAAAGCTATGTGTAATTCCATGCAATTGTCTTTTAAGATATGAAAGGGAAAAAACCCCTAATTTACAACACAAATATATTAGGTTTTATAAAAAAAAGTCACATGTATTGATCAAAATGACTTTCTTTACAATATTTGATGCTCAAAAGGGAACTAATTGTATTACATGTTATAAGTGTATATTATCCCATTCAAGCTGTGCCAAACAGCAAAATTGACAAGAAGGTATCTACAATGGAGTTACATACCTTCAAGTTGTAATGAGATAACAGTGTCTATATACTGAAATAATATTATCCTAAAGGGCTTTTTCAGATGCTGTGTAAGAGTTTGGAACATCTTTATTAATCTTTATGAAGATTAAAAATACCTTCCACATATATCTTGCATTTTCATACCTCTTAGTTTCCAAATATATTTCTTAAGGCTAGAAAGTCCTTGCATATATTGCAACTGTTACTCATATAAGCCAAAAACCTAAAGTAGGGCCATTAATCTAAAGCACATCCATACATACTTATACACAGTACAGGATGAAAACAAAATTGTCACGTATGCATACATAGTGTATATATTCTATAATAAACTCTTCCCAATCAGTCGTGCACTTTATAAAACAATGTAAGAGAAATGACAATGCTGTCATTTGTATATTCTCCCTCAGTTCTCTAATGGAAAGCTTTTTTTTTCCCCTTGCCAACTCATTCCTGACAATGTTAATGATTCACTATAAAGCAGCTTCTGTGCTATGATTTGTGACATTCAGGATGGTTAGATGGGAGGACTAGGCAGGTTTCTGGGGAGTGTTTTGGATGCAGAAATGCCTTGAAGATAGCACTTTATTATATTTAGGACAAGTATGACATCCCACTTCAAGGGGAAGGCCCCTATACATATTGAGAAGGGGGTTCTATGGTTTAAGTGGGTAGGAGAAGGTTAGTTTAAAAGAATGCCTCTGTGTTTTTTGAGACGACATAAAGATAGAAGGTAGAGAAATGGAGGCAGGAGGCAGAAGGATTATGGATAATGGAAGAATTTTGCCTGAGGGTATGTGCCTGCTTTGCCTATTCCTGTATAACTAGAATATTTATAATTCAAATACTTATCTTTAATAATTAAAACCCAAGGAATATTAAAGACAAAAGGTAGAGAATATTATGTACACATATGTAGGCATCATGCATTAAATCCCTACAGTTGCAAAATATAGCAAGAGGTAGATTTAAAGGAGGTTAAAGAACTGAATATTTTAAAATGTCTTGAAAAAAGAATTTCTAATTCACTCCAGTTCTGCCAGAAGTGATACCCCTTACTTCTTTCTACACATAACTAGCCATGGGGAGAGCTACTAAAAATACACTGCATGGTGGCTTCACATCAGCACATCAACAATTAAAAAGTGGATACAAATATTTCAGGTTTTCACAACCTTAAAAGTTTTGCTCATAATTTATGAAAACATTGGATTTGCCAGGGCAATTGCATTTTGCTTTTACAGAATACTTAGTTACACAGCTTAAGTAAACTGCTACTTGCAACAGAATGCAATATTCTACAACATTCAGTAACACCCTCTGATCTGCTTTCCACAGACAGCAAAGAAACAAAGAAAAACAGCCATTGCTGTGGATGGAGAAGAGTGTTTGAAAAGAGAAAGAGACCTCAAATATGCCCCTAGGTGTTATAAAGCTGTCAATTACAAGCAGAAAAAAAAATACAAATGCTGCAACAAATAATTTATAAAGAGAAACTACGCAAACAAATCATAACAAAAATTAATCCATTAACTTTGAATTATTTGGAAGATGTCATTTCGAATATTAGGTACTAGCATGACAAAATCAAAATGGTTAAAATATATGAGAAATCTTGGAAATCAAAATATGAGTAAATCAAAGATTCATATCAAATAATTCACTAAGGGCAAAGGAGTTCAATTTTGAAGTACATTGCCTTTATGAAAGTGAATTTATGGATGATAGCTTAAACTAATGCTTGGAAATCAGAGGTGTTAATATTTGCACCTTTGCTCATTACTGCAAGGAAAATATTAATGAAGAATTAAACAACCAAGTCTGTTTGCTTCTCCATCAGACAGAGAAATCCCTGGCTGAACATAAAAGCAACATGACAATAATAATTCTTCTTCTGCATGTGTATATATGTATATATATTATACATAATGTAAGCTTTAAAATGAATGCATACATACCTGATTACAATTTTAATATATTTACACTGAAATTAAACTGCAACTGATGTATATGACTACTGAAAGCATTACTCCAAATGGAGAAACCTGTTCATAATCTAAAAATATACCAGGAAAAGTAGTGAAATGTTATTTTTTAAATATATGCATCCTAAATAATCTACTTCACTAGTCCCTGTAGGTTTAGATTGACCATGATATTGAACTGTGGCTTTTAATAGATGCTTGAAATATTACAGATAAAATAAGGTCACTGTTTTTAAAGTGCAAATATCTGAAACTGATTTTTTTTATAGTTTGGAGGTTTTGCAGGGTGGGGGAGGGTGTCTGGCTGGTTGGTTGGGTTTGTTTTGGTTTTTCTTCCTAAAAAACATCAGGAATTTTCTCTTAGGAGATGAACCACAATCTATACCAGTCAATTTAGGGCATTCATTGGCTTCACTCAGTTTTAGGTTTGGCTCATGGGACAGAGAAACAAAAGAAATATTTATATATTGCTTTAGGACCTATGTCTTAAAACTGTCTGAAAAGGGATTGTGTATGTAATAAGGGAATACAATGCCACCAGCATTATCTGTTCAATGCCAAAGTGACAAAGGTTTTCTACATGGTTGGGTCCTACTCTACGACACGCGGTACGGGTGAGGTTAATAGTAACCAAATAGTCATGGAGTGGACACAGTACAGTGAGTCTGCTAGCACAGCACAGGTAACCTGAATGTATCCTGTCCTAACCTTTCATCCACTGTGGCATTGGCTCAAGACAAGCAAAAGATAGGTTGGCTGCTGTCTGTGCCTGCATCCTGTCAACACAAGTTGATGATGATGAGTAATAGATGGGAAAGATATGTGATGCTTAATTAATTATATTTGACTGCTGTGCTCTTCTTTTATTTATTTTTGCTGTATGTATTTTAAATTTCTAGTAATGACAAGCTTTATTTTTGAGGAGTGCTTTTGTGAAAAAGTTTATCCAAATGTAGGTACTACCTGTTTATGGACTTTTTATTAAGGGAGTGATGTGTTTGGAGGTTTTCATTTTAAATTAAATTCAATTTCTAATTTATGCATGTCTGTTCATCTGAAAGGCCATTATTACAACGGAAATGAAAAGATTTTTTTGAATAACAGATATAGATCCCTAAAATAGCTCAAGCAGATCACAAATTAAAAGTCCATGGTTAAGTCCAAGCAAGCCCACTCTTCCCAGTATACAAACCTGTCTGGGCTAGCTGTCTCTTTTCCTTCCCTGCCCACCCCCCACTCCCCAGTTAACAATAATATTAAGGACTTAATGATAGTAAAATGTCTAGAACGAAAAACAAAAGAAATTAATCCTGCATCAGCATGCATGCAGGAGGAATACGGGAGAAGGCAATGTATCAATGAACAGACTGAATATTTGTATTGCCAACCAGCTTATGAGAGGGACCTGTTTGGATGCTTGAAAAGCATCCTGTCTGGGACAAGAAAAAGGAGTGGCTCTGAGTAAGTGCTAAACCAGACAGTAAGCATTTAGTATCACAAAAGTGACTGATTTCAGTGAAGTGACAGTGCAGGGAAGAGGAGGAGTGGACTTTAGCAGAGACACCACAGTTTATATTCTGAAGATTCTTAAACTACTGGCAGGCAATTGGTAGCACTGGAGCAAAAATTACCATTATTCATAAAATTCTGTACTTTTTGTCTGCTAAGCATACCATCCTATAAGTATTAAACACTGAAAAAAACACCTTTTGAAATATGCAGTAATCTTCTATGTGAACATTTTCCTATGCTTGATGGCCACTTTGTAACATGTATTTTGGATAGACAATGAAGAAATAACAACTTATTTTTAAAAATGAATAGCATAGCTGCTTCCTGAAGCTGAGTATGCTTGATTGTTAAACATCTTCTAAAATTATAACACACAAAATACCTTCCTTTTAAAATTAGGTGATTACAGATATATTGAGTGGCTACCTATGCAAGTTCACTCACCTCCATGTTCTCAGATATTTTCTGAATAATCCAGGCCAGGGGGCTGAGCCTATGAGGATGTGAACGAGCCAGCACCTGCGGTCAAGTACCCCTGAGCAGAGACATCCCAGAATATGGAAGTAAGTAGCTGAGCATTGTATTTGCATGCTCAGTTTCATAGCACAACTGCTGGAAATGTTTGATTCCCACTCAGCAAAGTAGTTTGGTCCAGTAATGGGTCAGTGCCACCAGTTGCTTTCCCATGGCCTAGTAATAGTAGATACTTTTACACTAAATCATACTCATATGAATATCACCTCTGAAAATGAACGAGAATCCTGGTATGTTCCTCTGGTTATCCAGCTGCATGTGTGAAGGTAATCTTTGGTTTGGCAAAGAGAGAAGAGATTTGCTAAGTCTGTACTTGAACAGTGCTCATGAGAACTGATCGATTAAATGTGTAGCAGAGAGAAAATTGCACGGTTGTAAGATTCTGGAAAATAAGAAAAGAAATAGAGAGCAAGCGGGCAGAAGAGCCAGAAGATACAAATACCGGCAACTGTAAGCAAAATTTCCTAACTACTTATAGATCAGTCCAGGTACTCTCAGCAAATTACATCTAAGCTCCAAAACAAATGCAATTCACCCACAGTTTAAGGGGTGCCAGTCTGCTCAGAATTAGTGCATATTGCTGTGGTATGCATAAGAGTAGATGGTAAGAGACAGACCCTCAGTTCATACACCTAGTTTTATGCCAGAAACCACCGATGTCTAGAATGAAATTGAAGGAAATTGGCAGGACATCATGGATTCCAAGATATTTATAAACTTGGAAAGATTTAACAATGTAAAGCTGTCTTAAGATGGAGCCAACTACTGAGAATGCTGGCAGCCTGAAAGCTAAAAAGCTCTGTATGTTCGTCTATAGATATGTTTGAGCATGTTTCAGCATATTTGTGCTGCTCTTGTAATATACTAAAACTAAGAGCATATCTCTCAACCTGTCAAGTCCCAAGTATATTTTTGCCTTTTGGTATTAGATTTCTGGTTTTCCTTTTCACCATCCCACCCCCAAACTCTTCATTATTTCTGTGTTGTTTGTATAAAAATTGAAATTACTTTCAAAAAAGTGTATGTTGAGACCAAGAGAACACAGTGCTTTCACAGCTCCTGCATGACTCTTTCTTGATGAAGAGAAGAAAACTCCAAGTTCTGAAATTAATGGAAAGTATTTAATGATGTTATTATGACACCATTTAATCCAGCTTCTAAAAATAACATGCTAGGAAACAGCTGAGTAATTACAGAAGTCTGCTCAATAGGCAGCATACAGACACACACACTCATGGTCATCCATGTTGCGACAAACAGCTGAAGCACCTGGGAAGGCTTTGCGTTAGCATCTAAAGGGATGTTGCCCACAGCTAGAACACAGTGTATATGCTCAAACACGCAACTTTCATTCAAAACAGTATGTATGTAAAGAATCCAGGCACCAAGAGGCATTAAAAAAAAAAATTGCCTAATTGCCAAAGCTAGTCTCAGTAATAAACAAAATGTGTTAGATACACTACTTTATAGAGAGTAATTATATATGATTAGTACCACATCCAATAGAATGATTCATATCACTGGAATGTTAAAATCTCTTGCTATACCCTGTTAGGAATTAGAGGGAAACTAAGGGACTAGCAGTGGATAATGTACATTAAGATAGTATTATCTGCTCTAAAATTATTGACAAAATAGGAAAAAAGAGGACTTGGAATGCTTATCGATCAACATATTAAATTATAAATCATGAGATGGAGTAATGATGTAGGAGTCAGCAGCAGGCTGCCAGATTGAATTTAGGAAGAGGATGAACAGCTCTTTAAAAATCTATCTGAGATGGCTAGGTAGAAAAATTACACTGTGGAGGATGCTAATCAGGACTTATGTGCAGGAAATTTTACTCAGTGAAATATTCTTGGAGTCTCTGAAAACTCTCAAAAGCTTTCTAATTCAAAAGCTGTTTGAAGAAATGTAAGAACGTTCTAGAAGAGACTTTGTTCTTTTATATAATGGATGACTTGCTGACAGTTACCAAGGTAGTAGTGAGCACAGTATAACTTCATTTTTATGTGCAAACAAACTACAGAGTCCCATCCAATAGTAAAACAGGCAACAGCCTTTCAGGAGTGATATATCAAATTGTATTTTTCTTTCCGTCTTGTCTTGTCTCTGTTTGAATTAGATGCTCTAAGCTCTTGCTGATTTCAGAACTCAGTAGGAAGTTAGAACTGGGAAACAATACTTTTCTCAAGATCTCATGGCTCATCGCTCATGGCACTGGACCAACCCTGCTATGTGACATTCAAAACCTCCCCATTTATCATTCATGCTGAGGGTGGCTGACCCTTGATGCAGAAGATATATTCACATATACAACCCAAACCATCTTCGAACAGATTTGAGAGGAAGAGAGTATTTAAAAGACAGATGCAAATTATAACTGGGAACTGGTTTAAAATATCTTACGGATTACCAGAAACGGGAGGGAGGGAAAGTCGGGGGTGCAGGGAAACATGTTTAGGCATAAAACAAAATAGAAACTTTGTTTCAAAACTGAAAACTGTCCCAATCAGGAGTGAAAATATTTTCAAATAAATAAATAAGGGGGAGAAATGAGACATTGATTATAGTGAGTTCAAATCAACAAGATTATAATGCAAATAACTGAAAGAACTGAAAACTCTAAGTCCCATGGTGTTCATAAAGTTATTGTTATAGGGGCTTTAAAAGAGGAAGAAGCATTCAACAAATATTTATGCTCTGGAAAGATGATACATTCATATTTTGTAGAAAGGACAAAATACTTTCTATTGGTAACAGGCAGGGAAGATGTTAAAGAGCAGCTACTAAATATTTTTAGATCTCTAGGACCAGATAAGTTTACGCAAAAGAAGTTCAATTGCTAAGAAACATCATGAAACACTACTGTTAACTTTCAACAAATCTTGAAAAAGCTAATATAGTGACATCTTAAAAAAGAGATGTCTACATACCTCCAGCCTATGTCGCTGATGTGAATCCCAAATTAAGTAATGATAATAGTACGATGTACCCAGTGAAGAATCAAAGGTGATAGCATCATACAGAAGAATGTCATTGTGTGGAAAATAATTGATCTTCGTCTTGTTTTGTGATGGTGTTAAAAGTGTGATTGTTAAATATACCTGACTCTGTTGTAGTCAGAATAAAAATCAATCTATTTGCTTAGTGAAGATAAAATACAACAGATTACTAGATTACAGTCTAAAAGGGACAGCATGAAGAACAATAATAGAAAGTTTAGACCAACTCAAAAAGCCATGGCATGAATAGTTGGAAGCTGATGATACACAAACTTCTATTAGATATATATTTTAAATGCTATGTTAATTAAACTGTGGAACTATTTATCAGGACATGGTGAATTCTAATTATTTGCAATCTTCAACCGAAACTGGGTATCTTTCCCAAAGGCACAGTAACTTACACAGAAGCTATGAGTACAGGGCAAAGGTTAGGTGGCATTTTTTGTTGGTTGTAATCCTTTTTGGCCCTAAATTCTGCAAAACTTACTATTAAATCAAAAGGAATTTTGCCACTGACTTCAGTAGGAATAGTTCTTCTAGATTAATCGCCTCTTATAAGAACTGAGGATAATCATATAAGATTATATGAGTTAGAGCTAATGGCCAAATATTGAGCAAGTTTGGTTTTGAAATCCGGTTATTAATTTTAAAAATTAAATTGCCTCCATATTTAATGCCTGATATTATTATTATTATCTACACAGTACTAACTTATCAACAGCAAGGCCTATTAATAGAAGTAAAATTATCTACTAAAGGCAGAGAAAAAGGCAGCCCCAGTGCACAAAAAATTTAAACCCACTCTGAACAGAACATAAGAAATTGTATAACCCAATATAATCCTGCACCAGCGTCAGCAAACGGGCAATAGATCTGCTAAATGAGGGGCCAAGGTGTCTGCATCAATGCAGATCAACTGTGTTATCTGACATTTATGGCTAACTGTACTACCATCCTCTGATAGTCATGTGTCACAACCTAGCAGACCAGAAGATCTAGTCAATGAAATGGACTCAAAATATTTGGTTTGACAGATATTCTCTCACTGAACGTTCTCCCAATTTAACAGAGGCTTGACGAGGCTTCCTAACTCAAACACTTCTGTCACTTCAGAATTCAGTGTCAATGCTGGGTCATTGGTTGTATTATAAGACCATTCCTACCAAAGACAGAAAGAAAATCTTTTATCCCTCTCTTCGTCCTATTCAACCAGACTCAGAAAACACTGTATGTATTTTCATAGTGTGTCAAGAAGTCAGAGACAACTTTAACTAACATTTTATCATGACTTTCTTTTAATAATAGTTAAGGAAGAAGTAGTTTCTCTACGCCAAATTACAGACCCTGGTTTGAATGAAATTTCTCTACCTAGGGATTCTTCCCATCTCTTTATATATTTGCATTTATCTTCCAAATCTATTTTAATGAGCTCTATATAAAAATGAGAGCTCATACTTCTCGAGCCTGATGAACGGGTAATTACTGTTTTGATTCCCATGAGAGGTCTTTGAAAACCCATCTTGTCATGGAAGTTAAGGCATAATGTTTTAATTGTAGGTAGGAGAGTGCTGGGACAGTGGTTAAGCTGAATAATCTGCCACCTAACCGTTGTCCAAAATATCTTTGCAGAACTGACCTATCAATTGCGACACAGCTTTCACCTGTATGTTAAAGAGGGGTTCATTTCTTCTGCTATGGAGTGTCAATTATTCTCTGCTAAACTAAGACCTGTTTTATGGTATTTCTTTATGAGTTTGGAATAAGGTAGAAAATAGCATACACTACAGTTCAAAATTCAGGTCTGTACTTAATAGATGAGCTTCTGGCAATTAACAGGAGCATCTAACATAAATAAAGGCAGGAAAAAATTACTCTTTTCAACCTATTTTTAGTGTCTATCGGCTGCATTCAGGTAAAAATCTTAGTCCTTTACTTCCAGTTCAAAATGGCCATGTGATTCTCATGCTGCTGGATATTGGATCAAAAGATGCTAGTTCCAGAAACCTTCCCCCTCCACCAGCTATTAGATAGATGATGTAATGAGTGCACCCATGGGCAAAGGGTGCAGCAAATTCTGCTTGCCCTGAGGCACAGCGCCTCTGGGACCAGTACTGCAATGGGAAAATTCTGTATAGCAATAGCAGCAGCAGTGCAGTAGAGTTCAAATTTTTCAGAGCAAAAAGAGCTTATAAGAATTGTTTCAGTGTTCTTTTTTTCACTTAAAAAAAAAAAAAAGCATTTTCAGGTCATGGAGGTCAGGGTCAGACAAGAACTGGGAACAGAAATATGACCAAAGCAGGGATTTGGGGGCTCAGCTTGGGAGGAGAGAAGCCTTCAGTTGAGCCATGCGCATGTGACAAGCATAGCTCCTGAAAGAGGAGCTGAAAGTGGAGCCTCCTACAGTCAATTGTCAACAGTTAGTTCAGGAACTAGTTGTTTTAACATCTAATTTTCCCAAATCAGGTTGTATCATCCCTTGCATTGTGCAGATTAAATGAAATAAAACAATTCAAGTATTCATGTCAAGTTCATGACTCTTACTTAAGAGCTAAACTGAAAAAAGTTATTCCATTTAACCATTTTCTAAAGAATAATAGTTGATTTTTATTTTAAAATATATTTCACTTCAAAATGCATCTATTTTTAAATTTTGAGGGAAATGTTTCTTTGCAGAAAAATGAAACAAAATGTCTTTCCTAAGAGTAAAATAAACCCTTTGGTTAATATAAAATGAATGTTATCCAGTTTGCATTTCAGAAAAAAAATATATAGTTTAGCTTTGGGTTGACTCAGAAGGTATAATTTTTCTTTCTCTTTTCAGCATCAAACCAAAAAAGTAATTTTATTTGCTCAGTTCTGTACACTGATACAAATGGAGCCTGTGAGAGAGACAGGTGCACAGCATCTTTGAAACTCAGACCATTAAAATAATGATTTTACCCTATTGATCTTAAAGAGAAAGGAAATTGTACAATGCATATATTTAGAGATGATACTAAAATAGGAATGACTGGAAATAACTAACATCAGAGGAGCTTAGAAAACATTAAAACAAATACGATTTAATGTGGATAAATGTAAAACAATACACGTGGAGGAAAATACTATCTGGCATAAAATCAAAGGAACACTCTACAGAAACAATAGAAATGTGGAAAAGATTCAGGATGAGAGATAAGAGCATATTGGACATGAGGTTTCAATTTAATGACGTTACACAACTAACAGATTTATTCATGAAAACAGAGAGATATGAATTAACTTTTTGACTTGTTTATTACTAATGGTTGATATACTGTTCTATTTCTTATTATTAACCAAATTTTCTCCTATT
The DNA here is from genome assembly GCA_033558185.1 of Dromococcyx pavoninus. Taxonomy (NCBI): domain Eukaryota; kingdom Metazoa; phylum Chordata; class Aves; order Cuculiformes; family Neomorphidae; genus Dromococcyx; species Dromococcyx pavoninus. The sequence continues at coordinate 5,422,056 of JAUMJL010000044.1, read as the reverse complement.
TGTAAAAGTCAATTTATACAGAATATTTTCTGTTTCTTGTTACATTACCTTTCTGCAAAAAAATTTGTCTGCTATTATGTTCAGTAAGCACAGCAAGTGTCTTAGAGACAGTCCAGCAAATAATGACAGAAACAAGTATTACAAGGTGAGAACTATTCTGTGAGAAGATTGTTTAGAGCTTAAGGAAAAGAAGCTATGGTAAGAGTCTTTAAGCATTTAAATGGCAATAGTCCAAGAGGAGGGAGAGAGAATTAACTGAGGTTGCAAATTGCATGTTAAGGAACAATAACTTGAAAGGGGAAAGAAACGTGTATATAAAAATTAAAAACAAAATGTGAGTCACAAGGATGAAGGGAAGATTTACCCTAAAGGTAGTTAATGCATCATGTCAATACGCGCTTCAAAGGAGATTTGATAAAAACTTGAGGGCATTTACAGAAGACAAGCTTTCCGTGTAGGGCATGGGACTGTTCTAGCTAGGTGATCTTTTCTACTTGTTCCAGACTCAAAGTAGAATCATAGAATCATAGAATCATAGAACGGTTTGGGTTGGAATGGACCTTAAAGAACATGCAGTTCCAACCCTACTGCCTTGGGCAGGGACACCTCCCACCAGACCAGGTTGCTCAAGGCCCCATCCAACCTGGTGCTGAACAAGTCCAGGGACAGCTTCCCGGGACAACCTGTGCCAGTGTCTCACCACCTTCATCATGAAGAATTTCTTTCTGACATCTAAGAAGTCCCTCCTCAACTTCACTGTAGAACCCCTCAGGTGCTGGAAGGTTGCTATAAGGTCTCCCTAGAGCCTTCTCTTCTCCAGGCTGAACAACCCCAACTCCCTCAGCCTGTCCTCATAGCAGAAGTGCTCCAACCCTCTGATCATTTTCATGGCTCTCCTCTGGATCCATTCCAACAGTTCCATATCCTACTTAGGCAGAGGATTCCAAAACACTACTCCAGGTGGGATCTCACAAGAGCAGAGTAGAGGGGGAAAATCACCTCCCTCAACCTGCTAGCGTTTCTTTTGATGCAGCCCAAGACAAAGTGGGCCTTCTGGGCTGTGAGTGCACGTTGCTGGCTCACGTCGAGCTTCTGATCAATCAGCACCTTCAAGTCCTTCCCTGCAGAGCTGCTCTCAATCACATTGTTTCCCATCCTGTATTGAATCTGCGGATTGCCCCGACCCAGGTGTAGGACCTTGCACTTGGCCTTGTTGAACCTCATAAGGTTCACACAGGCCCACTTCTCCAGCTTGTCCAGGTCCTTCTGGATGACATCCCATGCTTCTGGCATGACAACAGCGCCACTCATCTTGGTGACATCTGCAAACTTGCTGAGGGTGCACTCGCTCTCGCTCTCTATATCATTCAAGAAAACATTTAACAGCACTGGTCCCAGTACGGACTCCTGAGGGGCACTACTTGTCTCAGATCTCTATCTGGACATAGAGTTGCTGGCCACTACTCTCTGGAAACAATCGTCCAACCAATTCCTTACCCACCAAACAGTCCATCCGTCAAATCCATCTGTCTTCAGTTTAGAGAGAAGGATGTTGTGGAGGACCATTTGAAAGGCTTTACAGAAATCCAGATAGATCAAATCCATTGCTTTTCCTGTGTCAACCATGAAAGTGATTCCTGGTTAGCTCTGCTTCTTTTGATTTTCTAAATTTAAGATTCTTTTTTATGTTCGTATCACTGGCCGGATGATGGGTGTACTTTTCCTTTGTTAATGCTTTTCCAGTTCAAGCTGATAAGGCTTAACCTGGAAAAACAGAAGGGCTGGCAGGCATTGTTGAGTTTATCAGGTTTGGCATTTTTGTAGTGATATTCTGATTCATCCTTGACCGAGCACAATAGGTAAGTGTCTGAAACTTCCAAGTCCAAGACTGATAGTTTTGGAATCTTGATGTTTTTGTTACTAGATGTCTCAGTTAATGAATCATTCTGCAAAAAGGAAATGTTCTACAGCTTCTTCAGATGCAATAATGCAGCTCAGAACAAGTTAACATCCATTTCACAGCTTCAAGGGATTTTCTGTAACAACATTTTATCTCCAAATGAATATCAAGTTTCTGAAGAATAGGATGACAGTTTCAGATAAAATATAATTTAAAAAGTAAGAAAAATTCTTCAGGTTTCTTCCCCAGCATACCTCTGCTCAATCCAAGCCTTGCCTGCACAGATTTCAAGATGGAAATCACATGGCTAACATTAAAACCTTGTTAAAGAATTCGAGGCTACATCCTGGGTGAGGTTAAATTGAATGCAGCTCTATTGATCTCAGTAGAGTTTTATCTTTTCACAGCAATTGAGGATCTGACCATAAAAAGGTCTTAGGTTGGTTTATTACAGGAATGGATGGGTATGTTCATGTTTGATTCTGGGTCCAAGTGTTCTCGATAAGTAATAGTTGTCTATTCCTTGGTAAACTTAAACAAAAAATGACATGCAGAGTCAAATAGTTGAAAGTGTTTTGCAAGGTAAGAAATGCAACAATGAAACTTACCAATGCAATGTTGTGTTGTCTCATTTCCATGCATTATGCCACACATTTTAATTCTGTGTGTACACTTATTTTTTCCACAGAACTATTGCCCTACTTAGTGTATTGGCTGGAATAAGGCTCCGGCTCTATATTTCCTTTTTTCTTTTCTACTCCACATGTGGGTCCCAGCCTAATTTACAATCCTGCCATGCAAACCCTACATAAAATACACAAATTATTCATTTCTTCATGAGATTTTCCATAGTGACTCATTAATTATTTTTATAGTATCTCATGAGAAAAATATTCTTCTTTTCTTTCCACAGATGAGAGAACTGAGATAGGCAAGGAACATGCCTTGTTTTGGGCCACAAAACAAATCAGTAGCAGGCCCTGTACTCCTAGCCCTCAGCTTGTATTTATTTCTTCCTAAAGGAGAGAGGTAGCCATACTCACAGCCTGTAGTACGCGCACTGGCAGTCACAAAGTCTATTCCAAAAGGCAGGACGAAATTAAGGTACTCAACTAAAAACGGACGCAGTCATCAGAAGAGGACCACAAAGATGATGAGAGGGCTGAAGCACCTCTGCTGTGAGGACAGGCTGAGGGAGTCGAGGTTGTTCAGCCTGGAGAAGAGAAGGCCCTGGGGACACCTCATTGCAGCCTTCCAATACCAAGGCCGGCTTCGATGGGGCCTTGAGCAGCCTGGTCTGGTAGGAGGTGTCCCTGCCCAAGGCAGGGGGTTTGGAACTGCATGATCTTTAAGGTCCCTTCCAACCCAAACCATTCCATGATTCTATGACTTAGAGAAATTCTGGTGTAACAACAAATACAAACAACTTTTGCAGGGTCTACAGTTTAACCATTTGATCATACTTTGAGTTTAGAAAATCTTCTTGCATTTTATACATTATATATGCATTATATTTTTTTGATACGGTGCTTGCAGCAACAGGCTTGAAGAATGCAGCATGAAGAATCTTTGACAAGTACCTGGTTTTGTCATGTCAGACCTCTGAAAACAATGTAAATTTGTCATTATTGATGAAATATGTGTTTTAATTACTCTTAAATTAAGTCTGCAAAATTCATTAATAATGTGTAAGTAACCTTGTTTATGAACTAGAACCTGAGGTTCTTCTTTATAAAGAAATTTCATCCTGCTTCATTAAAAATATGTAGTAATAATTTGCAACGTAAGAGGAGAAATTCAGGATAGTTGATTTCAAAGTTTATCAGAAACACACATCATAAAGAAATGTTTGTGTATTAAGTCCTGAAAACTCCTAACAAATTATGTATCTTCTTTTTAATGTGGTTATTTACACAACTAAATTAAAGAATATGGAAATGTTATTTGTGTGATTTTTCCATCTCAATATTTTACTTTTGTTATGATAACAAAAAATCTTACTCTATGAGGGTATATCAGTCATCTGCTTGCTATAGACTCTTGATATTGTGCTGTTATAAGATACTGAGACTTCTCTATGTCAGTTAATATTGAAGAGTTTCCATTCAAGAGTATCTAAAAGACCTGCTCACTCATTTGATCATGCTTATTTTGGACCCACCACGATCCTATTTTGTCTTAGCTTCCTTTTCAAGGTTTCTTATAAGAAACCAAAAGAGACAGAGATATATTTAAAGATATGGTTGCATCTCTTTTTCACCAGAGAATATGTTCTCTCCTATGTTAGGAGTAGGAGTGTGCTAAACATCTTGAGAAAGGTTGTGTTTACAGTACTTTTGACTGGAACTGGAAATAGAAATATCAGAAGATCCAAGGGGAAGCAAGTGCTTGGGAAATTTTTCATCCAAGGTGAAAATTAAAGAGCTTCAGGACTTTTACTGTGAAGCTTCTGGATAAACAGATTAACTTTAAATACTTTTCCAAATGCCACATCTTGGGAGGTTAAAGCTGACTGGAACCTAGGTTATAATCTTTGTTCTCATTGATCTCGCCAACAAAGGAAGATGAATCTGAAGCAAACTGTAGATTTAGTTGTTGTATGGCAATGCAGCTTCTTCAGACATTGCATTTCAGTGATGACCTCCTCTTGGTGTTGGATTTTCAAAACGGATATTCAGTAGTTTTCTAAACACTTGTGTTTTGTCTAGATAGGCATATTTTAATCTACCATGTCACAAATCAGATTTTTTTTTAAACTAAAGCCTTTGAAAGGAAGGCCTTATCAAGCAGAAAAGATATTTTAACCCTCAGGTAAACAATGCACAGCAGTCACTTTAGAAGCAGAAATACTAGGCAGATAGATTGACTTATATATTCCTACAAATACCTGCTAACATAGCTTTGCTAATCTGAAGGTCACAAAGTAAAGAGCAATCCAGAAATCAGCTTGGTTGTGGATACTCTTTCCCAGAGGATATATTTTTCAAGACTCTGAAATCAGGTTGGCACCTTAAAAAAGATGTAATCTTACTCTCACGTCTCATACAAAACCACAGGAATTAGCTCTCATGTTCCTCACACCAGAAGTCAAGACACACACAATCAGGCGCCATATAATCCGTTACTACAAAGTGTAGTCAGGAGGTTTTGTCTTGTTATCATCATCAAACAATATTTGTATTAATCTGTAAAAATTGTTTCTTCATTGTAACCATCATGGAGGTATTTTTATGATTCATCCTTCAATTAGTTGCTTTTCTTGACACATTCTCCTTTCTGATGGCCAACATTATAATCATTCTGCACAAGTACTTAATGCCAAAATGGGATGTGTACTAGTGCTTCAACTCTTAAGGCCTACTTATCCTTTTTTGGACCATTTTACACCTCACACCAATATAAATGTACCAAAATGTGAAAGCAGAGTATTATCTAACTAATTCTCCAATAGGCGATTTATATTCTCACTTCTGCAACGGTTTTATTTAGTCATTGTTAGAGAAAATAAGAAAAAGGATATTGTTGAACAAAAATTATTAAAGCCTTATTACAGCAAAAAGAAAAATTATTTTATAGGGCTGATTTTTTGGAATATGTACACCTTTCAGTTTCTAAAAATGTATGTGTATTTTAGACATTTGTAAGGCATTTGGCAAGCACTGCTTAGAAAATGACAGTGAAAGAAACGTTAACAATTAAAAAGTTTAGTTTAGGTCAGTAATGGAAACTTATTTGAAGAACTCAGCCTCTGCTGTGAAGGACATATCTCAAATCATACAGGTAACAGGAAATAATTTCTGGCGATTTCCTCTAATAAGAACAAGAAAATATATTGCAAACTAGAAATTACACAACTAAAACAAAGACTGAGGTCCAGTTTAGTTGACTAAGCCCATCGCATGACACTTTTGCATACTACCTGTCCAGAGAACACCAGTTCTAACAGGCAATACTCATGTCTTAAAGTTAATGTTATTTTGGGTGTTGTCAGTTCTAGATCCAAAAATCTAAAATTCATTATAGTTCCAAGACTAAAGATGAAAGGCTATACCTATTCAGATCATGATTTTAATTCCTATCAATCACTTTTCACACCATCCTCTTTTCTCAGGATGCCATACGAGCACTCATGAAATCTGAGGGCTCCTAAAGAGAAAGGGTAAAAAGGCAGCTATTGGAAAGGACAAGATGTGACACATAGCTTTCTCTCATCCATGCATAGCTATTGTGGAAAATGTGAATCCCAGAAGATAGCTGCTGGCTAGGGAAGCTTGAGAAATTAGTATGGATGTATCAGCATTGCCAAAGGACAGAATGAGGCACCAAAAACCTAGAGCACAGGTGAACAGAAAAAAATCTGCTTTCACATAGATGGGTTTGGACTCTGCCACAGAGTAGAGGAAGGGTAAGACTCACCTGCATTGGAACAACTCACGAGATATTTCTATGCGGAAATCCTTTAGGAAATATTGTCCCTTTAGCTTCTTCCCTAGGGTTTTTACTGCTAGAGGGGACAATCAAGACCAGACGTATTACATACCGATTATCCACTTAATCTCATGTCAACAATTATTGGTCTCTCCTCCTGCACTAGTTCCTAACAGTCAAATGTATCTTCTTTTCCTTGCTGCATAAAAGGTTGTCCCTTTTCACTGCACTAAAACCTAACGTTCAAAATCAAATTTTCCTTATAACATAAAAGGAAAATATATTTGATGGAGGGAATAGCAACTAAATTAAGATCAGCATTAGACAAACAAATCCTTAAATGGCTGCTATCTATTGATTTACTTTCTGAACTGATTTCTCTGACTCAGAAACTCTTTCCCATGCTTGATGGGGAGTACAAGTTAAACCCTAGGGTCTGGTCTACACCAGAGAAATTTCTCCCAAATTGTCAGAGATTTTAGAAGTGATTTGTCAGTATAGTTTTAAAAGTAATTGGAATTGTTTAGGCTTCCTGTGTTGGAATCAAGTAAGAACAGTTTGGATTGTTTGGTGTTTCATCTATTCAAGCACTTGATATGGCTTTTAGGCAAGAATTCAAGAGCCCATATTAAGAAGTAATGACACTTCCGGGAGCTCTGAGTGGCATTGAGCCTCTGAGTTCACAGCTTTATGCATCACTCCCAGTGTTCCTGGGATTTTTGTTATATTTCACTGAAAGAAAAAGGTTTTTTGAAACATGCTGCTCTTAAGCACCAAACTCATGCAACATTTGATAGGTACAGATTGCAAGCATTTTATGAATTTGTGTCCCAAATAGATAGCTTCAACCACAAAGTAATGTTAAAAATGCACAGGCTGTCAAACGTTCTAGGTAATATTGTCAATACTATTGACAATATTATGGTTCTGCATTAATTCTTCAAGTAAATTTCTGTTTAAGTATAACATCTGTAACATGCAAGCTTGAAATTTTGAATCTCTATACACATTTCTTTTGGTGAATACTTTTGGTACATCCTGAGTAATTTTGTAGCACCAAGGATGACTACACACCATGACCAATCTCTTGTTACATTCAAAAACTCTTTTATTGTAAACTCAGAAAATTTGTGGTATTAACAGCTTCTCTACAAAGAAAAAAAATGAAAAAGAAAAAAAGAAAAAGAAAAAATAAAAATCCTTTTGTATTTCTGTATTATGAAAAGGACAGTCTTACAGTTTTGCTTTAATGATCCTGAAAGTACTTTGACAGACGTTTTGACGGGGAGAGATGTAAGGTTTCTATCAAATAATAGCTGTATTTCCTGGCCCTTTTAATAGCAAAAAAAGTTTGTAGAGTAAGCATCTAGCTCTGCTTTCTCCAGTAGATGTCACTTGCAGTACATAATAATTCATATAAAGAAGTCGGAGTATATAGAATTGTATTGCTTTCCTTGATATATGCAAGGCAAATTAAAAAGCCATTTTAGTGCCCTTTGTATGTAGTAACTTTGGCATTTGATTTATTTTAACAGATGGCATTGAAATAACAAAAGGTAAAGCACTTTTGTTTCAAATTGATCAGTGAGGATTATGTCTGTATCTCCTGTAATTTGAAATAACAGAAGGAGACAAGTTTACTTGTTGACACACCTGAAGTCTGAGTCACACACAGTCTAATATTGTGTTAACAATTAGGACTTGGCAATTACCAGATTTACTCTAAAGAGAAAATATATTATATAATTATTTTTTTACTTCAGAAGTATTAAAATTTTGGATTAAATTTAGTTGGGAAAAATTATAGGACATTTATACCCCGACAGCAATGCTGTTTTCTTGAACCCACAAAGGAGAATTTGTGAGTATATTATGTGTTATGGGGAAGCTGTTTGCACTATAGTTTATTAGAAAAGCAGGCAATGTTCTAAAAAGTTCTTGTGTGATTTATACAATTTTTAATCTACTTCTTTTACTGTAATGATAATGTAACAACTCTGTCTTCGGTTGAATCAATATGGACTTATGTATGTGTAAAAAACTTCATCTTTGGACACTCAGTGTCTCAAGGATACACTGTGCCTCTATGATCTCAAGGTCACTGCTGATGGTGAATTATCTCCAAAGGTTCACATTTTATAGCTTCTATCATTTTCTTTGTCTCCAACTGACACATCAGCCAAGGCTTCACATTATAGGATTTAGGCACTAGTGGTTCACTTGCTGGTTGATCAGAGTGTTTGATGTCTCCTGTTTAGAACCATCCCTCTTCTGCTCACCTTAGCAGTCCTTCTTATCACCCGGTACAGGATTGTCAGAAGTGCTGTATACATTTGCATTCCACTCTCTATTGCGTAGATGAGGTGTTGACAAGGAGACCCAGTTTGGACTTCTGGTCCTTTTTGCTTCCTGGGTTCTGATCAAAGGACCACGGAGAAATCTCAGCACAGGTTGGTTTAAAGAGGGGAATAAAAAGTAGCTGTGCTGTCTTATCTCATTAGTAGTTCATTCTCCTACCTCCCCCAGGCAACGACACACATACACAACTTTGAGAGTTTTCAGAAGGATTGCCTACCCAAGTAGGCAGGAACCACAGAGTTGTGGACATAAGCCTCATGCTATACCTTTGCTCTCTCCCACAAGAGACGTGAATAATTCAAATGCAGATAAATTTCCTGCTCAGGAAAAAGTCTGAGGAAACTACCATGGAATAATAGTGGAGATCACTAAAGTCTTGTCCCTCATCCCCAAAGAAACCTGGTGTAGACTGCAAGTGGAAGGAATGAAAGCCTAGAAACACAACAGAAATGTATGTTTCCCCAAAATGCAGCTGAAGATGAAATATTGCATGGTAAACTCAAAACCCAGCTACTGCGTATTTGTTTGCAGTGAGAGCTACCTTCTATCTCTTTTTGTTTGACACAAGGGGAGGAAAGGAGGTTGGAAATAGGCAGAAAAATATGTGAGAGTGGGACCTTTCTTATCAAAAAGAGAGCTTACCCTCTTGAACATGAGGAGAGGAGAGGAGAGGAGAGGAGAGGAGAGGAGAGGAGAGGAGAGGAGAGGAGAGGAGAGGAGAGGAGAGGAGAGGAGAGGAGAGGAGAGGAGAGGAGAGGAGAGGAGAGGAGAGGAGAGGAGAGGAGAGGAGAGGAGAGGAGAGGAGAGGAGAGGAGAGGAGAGGAGAGGAGAGGAGAGGAGAGGAGAGGAGAGGAGAGGAGAGGAGAGGAGAGGAGAGGAGAGGAGAGGAGAGGAGAGGAGAGGAGAGGAGAGGAGAGGAGAGGAGAGGAGAGGAGAGGAGAGGAGAGGAGAGGAGAGGAGAGGAGAGGGAAATCTGAGAATAAATTTGAAATAAAAATCCTGATAAAATCAATCAGATTTCTGGGGACTGTAAAGACTCATGCTTTATGGCTGCATTAATATTTGCTTACTTTTTTCTATTTTCTTCAAGAAAAAGAACTTGTCAGAAAATAAAAATAACCCAGCCCTTTGAAAAGTTGACCTGACACAGGCTCTTGATATTCTTCTGAACTGAAGAATGGTCTGTAATACCATTGACTTATTTTTATAAGTAATTCAATAGCTGCTCCAAACTAAGCACATCCAGGAGAACCACAGTTCTTTTGAGCACCATTCAGATTCCATGGTGATGGGTGCAGTGTAAGTCTAAAAACACAGAAGAGTTTCAGTATTTATATCCTTTGCTTATAGGTACACACTTACAGTTTTGACAATAATTTCTAAGGTAAAGAGAGGGTAGTTTCTCATTTAAATGAAGATGACGTGCTTTACTGAAGGTGCAAGAGGTTACAAATAGACAAACAAAAACATTATTATGTTATCTAAAGACAGAGATTTGAACAGGGATAACAAAGTTAATATACTGGGTACCTCTTCATCAGAAGATCTCATATTGTCTTGTGAATTCCATGTCATGGCACAACAAAAATATGTACTATGAGCTTCACTTTATAGGTATGGAGGGAGGCATATAATGCACCTCTGATAAACCTGGCTAGTCAGTGAGAGAGTCAGAAGGAAGTCTAAGACTGTTGATTTCAAGCCCATGAGATAACTTTCCCTTTTGCTCTTCCTAAAGGGTGACTCATTTCTCTCTCCACAGATTCTGAAGGTCGGAGGGAAGATCCCTGAAAGGATAATTTGGCCTTCTACATTCCTGAGTGTTTTTTTCTAACATATCTATTGTTTATTCATGCTGTGGAATACACAGATTTAAAGAATTTATTGCAGAAAGCTCTCTGAATTTAAACATGGCACATACAGGTATTTTTCAATATTGTGGTGGCTTGAGAGACACATCAGCTTCTGAAAAGGTCATCTAGCGGATAGGGGAGGACATGAGGTTATCCCTTTCACAAGTTATTCAACATCTGGGTTTCTTCTTCTACAATGTTTTGACACAAGTTAATTGCCAGCTTTGTTTATGTGAGTGGATGCTTTTAGAGGTAGCACTGCAAGAGGTCATGTGCTTCTTCTTAAAGAACCAGAGCACCCTATAGCATCTACAAATTGTTATCCCTGCTTGGTTTTGCTATCAGTATTGGTAAATGTATGTATATATATATATATATATATATATATATATATATATATCTTCACTTGACCCAGTGAAGTTTCATCTGTCATGCTAGAATGTTAAGGACATCAGGCTGGATGTAAAGGACATTTAAGAAAGGTTAGTATATTAGAGTGTTAAGTAATCAAAATACAAGCCTTTAGGAAAAACAAACACACTTGAGCAATTTTAAACATGCAGATCACTTCTGACAGTTTTACTTCTTTGTTCTGTGTTCTCATCAACATACTAAACCATTCAATTTCAAACATCCGCAGAACTCGCAAATAAGACAGGAGATCAAATGTTTTATCAATACTTACAGCCTGAAAAATGAAGAAGCTCTGATTTAGATGGTCAGGCTGGCCATCCTTCAAGTTATCATTCTTTGAAATCCCTGTGCCGCAGCAATTTGCTGTGAGACTTGTAACTCATCTGATTCCCACCTCTGAGAACTGAATTCTCTGAAACAAGTAGATAACCACCACTGATTGCAATTTTATGACAGTACTTTGATTAGCAGGTGATCCTTCTACTGAAGTTAAGTGAAGTAAGTAATTATTCTATTTTACAATATTGCTGTTCAGGTATTGTTGACAACTGAATTTTTTGTCGTACTAAGCAATGCAACACAGGAAATTGGATACTCAAAGAAAACTATAATTCTCTTGATGGAAAAATTAAAAAATGGTATCTGGTCACTTTACACATGGCAGGTCTCAAAGTAAATGCTGAACTGCAAAAATGTAACACATTCAAAAAGGATATTTATGTGTCCCTTCTTCACAACATGCACGGTATTTTTCTCCCATGTCACAAAAACTGTAACCACTTTTTACAGGTATGTGCACAATCAAATTGCTATTGATCTAGCTATGTCTTACTTTGACATATTTTGTGTTAAACTCATTTATAAAGCTGTTTTTCATTATTTCAAACAGTCAATGATTTGTGACTCATGAATATTCAAATCTAATTTGCACTTACCTTTTTTGCATGCATGCTTACTTGTAATATGTCTTATTTGCCCTTTGTTTTGTGTTTATTTGCAGAGTATTTAGTGAAACAAACTCTGTTTTTAAAGAAATAGCATCTAGTTAAATACAAGTTCTGCAATTCCCACCTTTCTACAGCTCTGTATCTCTATAGCTCTATTAACTTCTTCTGTTTAAACGAAGAGAAGAGAATGAGGCCCATGAGCTCTGTTTTGTCTATGCGTGAATTTGCATCAACATCATTTAGCATGTTTTATTGGAGTAAAAATAGTTTTATTTATTATTTTATTCAGAAAGAAATATCAAGACTAAACTCTCTCATCCTAATGTTTCAAGCTTTAGGACAGTTCTGAGATTCTGATCTGAGTAAAAACTAGAATTCATTCCTCTGACTCTTAAGTGTTTACTGATCAGAGAAAAAAAAAATATTTCATTTATTTTTGTAGCTGTGGTGAATCAAGTAGAATAACCTGCCAACGTAAGAATACTGACACAATATACCCTTTCCCAGAAAAAAAAAATCTATCTGGAAGTCTAGGAACTGCAGTACAGCATGTCCAAAATCCCATTCTTTGCATGTTTGTTAGTATAAAAAAACATCTGTTGAATTGTTAGGTGCCCAAGGAAAGCATGGTCAAGATATTTGTGTTGTTTTTCCTGGGTATGGAGGATCGTGTAATGAAAGCAATGCCTCTCAAATACTAAGAATCTTGCCAGATGTTTATTTCAGGAACAAACAGTTATCATGAATATATTGACTGCAGACAGAACCTCCTTCAATGAATGAAGTCTGGAAACAACAGCAAAAAGAAATTTACTATTGGATCAAAAAATATTATCTTACTTGAATATCAAAAGTCCCTTGCCAGTGGAAATTATATGAAGTTAAAAGGGGACGGGGGGAGAAGGAGGGGAGCAAGAAGGAGAAAGGCAATTGATGATTTTCCATAATCTTTCAAACATTAAATTAACCTACAGTGACAAAACTGGTTGTGTTCCTGGGTTCATACCGCAACCCCATTTACAAAGCAGCTCTAGGGGGTTCAGATGGCTCTTATTTTGATGACGTTTGTGACCATTTACACGAACGTTAAAGGAAGCAGGTTTTTTTTTTTTTAATAAGTATTAGGTGAATACATTTCCTTTATGGATCAAATCCTGCTCTGATCTTTAATGGAATACAGGCAATGGAAGCAGGATTTCCATGAATACCTGTATGAAACAAAAGCATGCACACAGAGGAATATTTCTTGGGCACTTTTATTATTCATTTAGCCTCCTGTTTAGATAATTTCAACCAACCTACTGGGAAATAGAGCAAGTGTGATAGGTGACCAGTGACACATCAAGAATAATGAAATTAAAAGCCCAAATGTATATATTATGAATGACTCTTAGGCTGGAAACTGTTTGCCTAAGCTGTTCTTGGTGAATATTTTGAAGTAAAGAGCACCTTCTCTCTGAGGATTGATTGTAGTGCCCTGATCTGATGTGGGGAATAAGAGTTCTGAACCCGGAAGATACAGCTGCATTCATCCAAGAGTTCAATTCAAATGAATACTTTTATTTGCTCTTCCATGAAAAATAAAAGTATTTCAAATATTTATTTTTATTTTTAAAAATCTCATATATGCGTTAATAGCTATATATATTTCTTAGTAGAGCTCTTTTTCAGTAATGTCAGAACAATGCTTTTAAATGGCATATCTCAGCTGTTGTGAAGTCCAAGGTAAAGTCTTGTGCCCTCAAACACCCAAGAAATAGCCTTATCCAGTATGACACATGCCTAGATATGTCTTATATGTGATCATAATATAGCCTCAAGGTAAGAGTACAAAGCAATCACTTGTGTGCTATTTTTTCAGTGCTGTTTATGTTTATCTACATCAAAATAAAGCTTCTGCTAGGGCTATTTATTGCATTGATCAATAGATGTATTAGTGATGGTTTATAAATGCATAAGAGACAAGTTTTAAATTTAGCATGTACTTTAAAAATGAAATCTATTAGTACATTAACTTGATCATGTTTCATCACTGGAAAGCCTGTTCATTTTGAAAAACACTTTTTAAACAGCAGAATGTACCACGGTGACACAAAAGGTACTTAAAGTGTCAAACAAAACCCATGGCTGTGAATCACTAAAGTATGAATTAAAGAATAGATATTTTCTTGTGCTAGGGGTTTACTGCAAGGGTGGCAACTGTCTACACTTACTATCATTGGGACTTGGAAAGCTGACTACTTCACACAGGCAGACCTGGCATCCTGCAAAACCACCTTGAAGAATGTGTCCTTGTGTCCTTCATTCATGTTCTCCTTCAGTCATGGGACTCTCAGGAACAGCTTGGGGCTTGAAGATATTGAAGGCTGTCAGCATGGAAAACATTGTTGGTTGGTATTCACAGCACTGAGTTATTTTTTGATCAAATTTTGGTCTTTCTAATAAGTGAGGCCTATGGGTCGATTAGCAGCACTTCTGCAGAGAGAGGATTAGAACCGGCAGCATCTCAGTGTCGAGTCTTTTGCACCTACTTGTGTTGTGTAGTCATATACTGTAGGACAATTTCCTCTCTAATCTATTGACGTTGAAGTTATTGATAAAGCACAGATGAGTTTTGCTTTTTGAGTTTATTGGTTAACTGAGACGGGAGAAAATGTGGTGAACGGAAGCACGTAAACACAGTAAGACAGCTAGATGTACACTTTAAACCTAGACTTTGTTGATTGGAATGAAAAGCAGTCTCTGCTCTTTAACACCACTACCAGAGAGAATATACTATCTAATTCTCCATGAATATGGATACCTAGATTCTTTTATTCTAACATGAAAAACCTTGTGATGGCTGAGAACTTGTTAAGCCTAGATGTTTTCCCTCTGCTTTTTCTTCATCCGACCTGTGGAGATCATTTTCTCCTATGAGAACTGGATCTTCCCATTCTCTACAATGTTACTGTGAATCATCCTGTTCAGTCTGCCAAGATTCAACTAGAAGAACAAGATTTTCAATATTATGAACAACAGAGAGAAAAAATAAAACAAGAACAATCATGGAGGGTTCACCTTCATCAAATAGTATGTATTAACTAATCTATGTTCCCTAACTTACCTTGTACTGAATTTCATTGCCTTGCATTAGTGAAGTAATTAGTTTAGCAGGACAGATGAAAGGACCTAAAGAGATGACAGCAGGTATGTGTGAAAAAGAAGTCAAGTGTAGGTCTGTAATGGCAGGCAGTGGAAAAGTGGTTTTGACATACATTTTGTAAATGTCAAGAAAGTGCATACAGAGGAGTGGGAGATGTGGTGTCTATCCTGCTGTTTCATCCATATTTGTGTCCTGGTATCTTCTGATAACAGGGAGGGTAAAGTCCTGCACTCAGCGGCAACATGGAATCTTTTTGTGTAGCTTCGACCACTTGTAGTGAGGGATTAAACTGGAAACCCCTCACCTAAAATATTTCCTGCTTGAGTAGAGTATGTATACTTATATGCACATCCCTAGGCTTCTTAGGTGAAATGCTGTGTCCAAGGGCTGTTTTGTGAGCTGTGAGTGCTGTACTAAATCTCCGAGGCAAATGTTTGCACTGAATTGTTGAAAGACTCTGAGATTGGCAACACCACCCTGCCCTTGGATAATGAGCCTTCCCCAAGAGAATATCAAGTGCAATTACCTTTTGAGGAATAACAACACACCAAAGAACCACGGATCCTGCAGAGAAAAACGAAACACATTTGTAGGTAGAAAGTGCTATGAATCAGCATTAATTATCCAATAGAGGGAACAGGCTTGCAATAAGTCTCAGTTCTTGACTCACACCATAGATCACAGCAAATGTGAGCTATTCATACACAAAATATTTGCAAAGTTCAGCCTGCCTTAACCCCTCTCCCCTCCTGTGTACACTTCTTCACTGGAATAGTGCTTGGGGGATATGCTTCTAGGATAAGTTTTCCTACCCGTAGTTTGGAGGAGGCTGGGGGAGGCGGTAAAGGGTCTGGTGGCAGTGAGGGACGCGCTAACGTCAGCAGGACAGTTAATGTGATGCAAAAATTGGTTCAAGGTTTCCCATGTGCCGACGTGGCAGAGGACACCGAACTTCCCTCACGAGCCCTTAAAGCAGGTCGAGTGGCCTGGCAGCTGCCTGCCTTTGGCTTCAGAGCCGGGAGAATTTCGTTTCCCCACGGCTGGCTATCCCGGCAAATCCAGAAAGCGGGGACAGTCACGTACAATTGAGGTTTGCTGTGCACATTCCTAGGAAGGAGACCGGGAGTGACAGAGAAGGAGGGAGTGGGAAAACTGTATGCTTGGGTTTGAGCGGTTGGGAAAACACATGAAAGTGTGTGTCCACCACCGGGGAAATGCAGAGGGTTGCCGGCCTGAGCCTGCGCCTTGCGGCTGGGGCGCATCCTCCCAGGCGGTCACGGCTTCCCTGCGCGCAGGCAGACACAGAGCCCGGCTTGCGTGGGCCACAGCTACTCCCCTGGGAGCCGGGAAACCCCGACGCAAACTCTTCAGACGTGGAAACGGCGCAGAAAAGGGCAAGGCTGCTTTGCTGAAACAAGGCACACATATATTGAGTTTGTCAGGGATCATAAAATGTGAATTGATTATTCAAACAGGCATTGATTATAAAAGAATGCTTACTGCAGCAATGGGAAAGGTTAAAAGGAAATTGACCCTCTGAGTACGTGACATAAAGTCATTAGGTAAATGAGGTATTCGTACAGGGTGTAATCAAGGTCATGCTAATTTTATTTGCGGTATTCAGCTCAAATCTTGAGCGTCGTTTGGGAGCAGCAAATTGCCTCCGGGGAACTGAAACGCCAGGTAGACTCCAGGGGCTTAAAAAAAAAAAAAAAAGCCTAAGAGGGCTGCAAATTACTTCAAAGCCCTGTGTCCACGGAGGGCCCGATCCCGACCCCGGTGCCGACGGAGCACTGCGCAGGATCGGTCCCCGGAGGGCTGTCCTCACCTCCCTGTGCCGGGGCCGCCTCCTCGGAGCCGGGGGAGAGATGAAAGTGCAGGCAATGTCAAAGATACTCGCCTCTCTCAGTCAGGATGAGAACGTGTGAAAAAAATTAGATGTATTTATGCACATATTTATCCCTCTAATTATTGAAATTAATCCTCTTACTTATGACTAAAAGGTAACGTCTAAGGCGTCCCTTTGATGTTTAACAGCATCATTTGTGGCTAACATTCCAACTGATTAAGGAATAATTGTTGTTAAATGCTTTACAAGAGGATAGTGTTTAATTGAGAGGCATTCATAATTTTACGGCTTACCGCAAAATGAAACGTAATTAAAAACCAGGAATTTCCAACTGATTTTATTCCAATTATGTTTATTGTTCAGACTAATTACTGCACAAGATGTGTTACGTTTCCCCATCTCTAAATGGCACGTCTCCCAAATATATCCTTGCAAGTTTTTCTTGACCAGGTATAGGCTTGGGACAGCTTTCTGTAGCCTCCGTTTCCCCCACCCCCATCCCCGTTACAATTAAACGCTCCAGCCTTTTCTTCTCTCCTCCATGCAACACCTTGGGATGTGAGAAAGTGAAGGCAGCTCCCTTCCCTCGGAGCTCAAAGTAATTGTAGAAGGACTGATGACTTTCTTGAAGAAATACTTGCCCCACACTGAGGAAACTATCTCCTAGCAGGATTTTACAAACCAAAGTAAACAAAGCACCCCAGGGGCGATTTCCTCCTTTTGCGCAGCTTACTTCTCAATTTACTTCAGAAGTGATCACAGACACACACACAAGAATTACAACAGAAATCATACTTGGTCTGGGGGAGATATTCCGGATGAAAAGAAGCAGAGAAATTGAAAGTGTTCAAAGGAAGGGACGGTAATTAAAATACCTGCCGCCCCCCAAACCAACCTTTCGTTCTTCTCCGTGAGCTCAGAAATCTCTTCCGCATCTCTTTAAACACACATATCCCTGGGGTGAAAAAAAAAAAAAAATTGAAAGACTCCACACACACATTCCCTTCAGGTCCGTCTTACCAAGGCTTTAGAACCACCCCATCCTTCTGAAAGGGATGGGGTCAGGAATAAGGTTACTTGGCCAATTTCACTGTTTGCTCAATCGAAGAGAGTTTAATATGTAAATGGATTTATTTATTCCTGATTTTTTTCCATTCCTTAAGGGGTCTCTAGGAGAAAATTAAAGGTGTCTGAGACCATGCTCATAAAAAATCAGCGCTTACAGCCCCTGATAAAATGGGGGCGGGGGGGGAAGGAAAGGAGTGGGCATCAAATTCCCAATGCTGTTTCCAATTCGCGTTTGTCCTATGGAGTCTAAACCGTTAAGAAAGTATCACACATATTTCTCTCTCCTTCTTTCTAGCGGGATCCAACCCCTCGTGCGTGTGTGCGCAGTTCGAGGGGCTGTTGCTGTCTTTGGTAGTGTTTCGGCAGTCACAGGTGTGCTTTGGCTGGTCTGTCTCACTGTACAATTTTATATAATTTCTAAGTTCTCCTGAAGGGTTTAATTTAGGTGTGAGGGTAGAAAAATATTTAAATTCTACTGGGGTATACAGGGCGGGAGGGAATTCCCTCTTATAGCAAGTTAGACGTAGCCCAGGCTTTCCAAAGGGATGTTTAAATTGGACTTAATGGAGCAATATCTCCACTTTTTTTTTCTTCTGCTATGAGTCCTGTATCGTTTTATTAAACTGACATAGATTTCTAGAGATGGGGAAAAGGAGGGGTATCTGGGGTGGACATTTTATGCAAATGAGCAAATCCGAAATGTATTACAAATCCACTGTAATAAAACTGACAGTTTTGACAGTATTGACAACATAAATATATGTTGGAACACAGCACTTTCAGACACTTAACCGATGAAGCAATAAAAAGATTCGACTACAATATTTCAAATAATCGACATTGATGTTTTGATACATCATTTTTATACCTCGAATCGATCCATCACTCTGTGACTGGTCAATTTTAAGTAAAAATCTGCTGCAATTATTTACGCTATTGCCAATGACGACCTAATAACTGTTTTCAATTAATTACAGCAAAACTAAGCATTATGAGGACTAACCGGCCGTATATTCCATTGTATTGTCCCTTGAATTTCTTGTATGGAGAGCAAACACATATATGTATATTGTATTCTCTTTGTGGCATCAAAAGAAAGACGTACAAAGGCGATCACAATCTTTTGGGGGGGGGGGGGGGGAAATAAAAAAGAAAATTCGGGAACACACCGCCGGCTCTCATCACATACTTCGAGGGAACACGTTGTAATATTTTGTCAGCTCTTTCTCTATCCAGTACCAAACTGGGTTCCTAAGATTACACATACACACACACACCCCTTTTCCTATTTGGGCTGCACGCTGAATCCCACTTCAAACAATGGGCCAAGCATGTCTTGGGAAAAAAAAAAAGGGGGGGAGCGGGGGGCTGTGCAGATCCGTGCTTCCAGCGGTCGGCTATGTGTTGTGAGAGAGCCTCCCTATCATGTCAAAACCCGTAGGAGGATATTGTTCTCTTCGGACCGAGAATCCCAGTGTAAAAACGAGAGCGCTCCTCTTCTGGAGTTTTATAGGCAGCTGGAGAACAAAAGTGAATATTTTGAGTGAGCAAAACCAGAGAGCTCTGAGCAGAGTTCGGAGTTTTCTCGGATGTGCTGATATTGCGCTGAAGTAGTTTAGTTTGCCCTAACTGTCCATTTTGTTACGATGCCACATTGGAAAGATGGATTTTGTCAACGCTTCTTCGAACTAATGCAAACTAGATTTTTAACTACCCTAGTGGAAGCAGTCTGCACGGCGTTAGAGGAAAGCTCTGACAGATATTTTTCTCTTTCTGGTTTATGATGAAATATGCACATTACGTTTTTCCATTCTTCACTTTTACAAACCTCTCAGCCATATTAAAAAAAAAAATATCAGTTCTCGCCTGACACCAGCTCTTCACACGAACCCGCGTGAGATAAACCCGAGAAACGCCACGAGGGTCATTTCTGTGTCCCTGTCAGATGGGATGCGGGGAGAAGGGCGCACCTGACCAACAGCCCAGAGCCCCGTGGGAGGTGAGATACGGAGCTGGAGACAGGGGTCCGCTCTGTGTCTCGCCCAACGGCCCCGTGCCGCTCAGACCCACGCAGGTCTTTAGCTCTACGATGCGGGACCGTATTGGAGCCCCGCCAGATAGCGCTAGCGGGCTGCTGATGCAGTGCCGTGACAGCCCGGGGAGAGGCAGCAGGGGGGAGCACCCCGCTAGCGCCGGGTTAGAACCCTGCGGCCCGGTGAGGGGGGGTCAGAGGGCTCGGGACGGGAGAAAGAATTGTTTGTGCTTCTTGGAGGGCTGGGGTTTTCTTCCTTAAAAAAGGGGGGGGGGAGGGGGGACGTGGAAGAAAGAGTTAAAAGTGAAGTTAACAGGTAAGTAAATGAACCTCCTCCTAATCCAGTTCCCAAAGATCTCAGTCATACCGCACTCGAGGTCAGGAAAAGTTCACCGTGATGGGCTACCATTGACTTTCTGGACTGTAAAGATTTTCGAAAAATAATAGATTGCTGAAAAACGAAGTACACTATTGGCAGGCGGGAGGGTCAGGGTGAAGAACTAAATTAACTCAGTGATCTGCAGAATCTGAAACGCACATAATTTCACAGGGGCACCCGAGACGGGACCTGCAGCTGCGGGATGTCGGAGGCGAATCAAAGTGGGCTGAGACGAATAAGAAGTGACTCAAGTTATAAGAACTAATCGTTAAGGCGAACTAAACTGTGGTAAAAAGCGATTTCGGGGGTAGGAATTTTAACTGTGGCATATTCCTGATTATAGAAAGAAAAAGGTAATATTTATATCCCACACTTCGCCTTGTGAACAAAACAAAAAGTAAAATTGCCGTGGATTTTACCACGGGGTCATGGTGATCCCGCAGTCACATTTTACCAAGCGGATTGCTTTCTTCATTAAATACGATATATTTCCTAGAACGATAGCTCAAGATAAAATGCCAATTCAAATATGCAAATTTTTTTATCCTGTTTCGCAATATCCTTAGCCCATCCATAGGGAGTTTTGCCTGCAAATGTCGCCTACGTGTTTCCAAACACAATTGCATCATCTAAAAAAACCCGAAGTCACTGCACAAACATACAAACATAGAATAAACTTACAAACAAGATTAAGGTTCAAGTTATTTGTCGCTGTAGCCAGGCGTCAATTGTTCTAACAGATGTAGGAACGTTAAGAGGATTTAAACCACGCGAATTTAATAAAGCAGATTAGTGATAGGTGTTTTCCACAAATGCTAGGAATCGTAAAGTATCAAGCCTAAATTATCCGTCAGACCAGAGCATCACCTACAAGGAGCGCAGAAAATTTCCGAAGGGATCCAGTAGGATTTCGTGCCAGCACGATTGTTACCCCCACCCCCAAAAAAACCCCTTTCTATTTGCATTAACTCTTGCGCTAGGCACACACGCACGTACAAACCCGTGTTTTAAGATCCCCAGTGGAATATATTCTTGAAATCAGAAATATTACCTGTTGTGCTATCCGCTTTTGCAAGGCTGTGGAGAAAGAGGGGCGGGGGGGTCTGGGGGGAAGCGAGCGAGAGAGGCATGTCTCAAAGCCAGCAAAGGACTAAGATGCCACAATTCGGAAAGGTTGATTGAAAACAGACTCTTCTTAAGTTTTAGAGGGTTTTCTCTCTCACTCCCTCCAAGGGCTAAGAAGCGGATTTGGGAGTTTGAAGGGAATAGGTTTCAGCGTCCATATTTGTTCTGCTGCACTTGTGAAACGCGATTTGAAGAGGATCTTTAGCCCTCTGATTGTCTTTGTATTGTTTTTCTTGAAACGGATCTTTTGCCCTTAATGAATCCCCACGCAGCTGGACAGCTCCTGCTCGGACACCGAGAGCGCTAACCCCGAACTGACCCCAATTTGACACCACAAGATGAAATTTTACCGCCTGTTAAAACCATTTCCAGCCTCGGCAAAAGGAGCTGGCTGTTGACTGAGATGCACTTCCATACCGGACACCTCATTTCTCTTTGGACTTTCGAGCCGATCTAAAGGAAAAAAAAAAAAAAGAGAGAGGGAAAAGATGTCCAAACACACACACACTCCGACCATCCCTCACACTTTTCCTGGAAACAGCCTTCGCTGTGAAAGTGATGCAAGAGACATGGAAATTATCCAATTAATTTTTCCCGAATTTCTGTGTTTCAAAAGAAATATGCCACCAGGCTGGGGGGAGAAAGGAAAAAAAAAACGTAAATAAAAAATGACCGAAGAACGTGGAAGCCTCCACCCCCTGCACGCATGTATCCCATTTTCCTTCTAGTTCCCATCTTTGTTAATAGCTGAGTACTTTCACTTAGAGACACTAAATTACGATTCCTTTTTAATGGCTAAACTGTAGCGCTTTATAAACCATGTTCTGTGTGCTTTAATCCATTGCGATCGCGAAGAGGAAAAGGGCTTAAACAGTTTCACGAGGAAAAAAAGACACAGGCGGAACACGAAAGCCCTCAATTTACCATATGAAATTTCACTTTCTATCAAGTTAAAATAATTCTTAAAAGTTGGTCCCTGTCCCAGATTATACACATGCACAGCAGGGCGAGCCAACGCAGGGGGTTAATTAGTTTAGGAGAGGAAGAAAAAAAAAAAAAAAAAAAGAAAAGAAACGGAACAAGTGAAAGGAGCAGCACTGAACACTGCAAAAATCTTTGGCTGCTTTTTTGCAGTTTTGATTTTAGATTGCTTTCTAACAATTTCTTAGTCAAAATAATAAAGATCTACAGAGACTTCTGTGAAAAACAGGATTTTGAAAAATAAATCAGGTCTAAAATTATATGCTAAGCAAAGAAGCACTTTCTTGTATGTGAGCCAAGTTACCTAAAAAATAGTTTTTGAGAAGAAAACCGATTAACTTCTCCGAGAGCTTGAGGTCTGAACAAATACATGGAATCTTCAATGGAGCTAGATTACTTTTGCACGGCCACGTTACAAGGAAAGACTTCTTACTTAGTGATACTGAAACGTTTTGAAATGAGACACTCTTGTATAGCTCAAGAGGTAAGGTGTGCACTGCCTTGGTTAAAATACAAGTTTGGAAGATACAAATATTTAAACAACGTGCTCTATGCTGGCTGTATGACAATCAAACGATTCCACATCGGTCTGGAAATCTGGCATTTTGGGGGGGGGGCGGGGGGGTGATGGGGAGTAAGAATTCATTCACCGATGACTAGATTACTTAAAAAAATCTTTTAGAAAACTACAGCTGTAAAAGGAGGGAAGGATTTGCATAACCTACTGCTCTGTAGGTCTCTGCGCACCCAAAGGATTAGCCAAAGCACTCATTACCATGAATATCTTGAATTACGTTACCGATTTATACGACAGAGTATAAAATACTGCACAAGAAGACGGGCTTTTTCCCTGCGAAAAGAATCGACTTAACCACTGCTTGAAAGAGATCTACATACTAAGGGCTTTTTTACTCACCTCTCTTTACAGTCCCATGAAAGTCAGTCACAGCAATTCGGTTGCTCTTAGGACTAGCTTTAATCTTGGATGAGATCCTCTAGGAAAAAAAAACGGGTCTGCTCTCCGGCTTCTGGTGGGTTTTAAGCAGGGTGCAAGTCTGGCTAAAAGTAGGAGAGGGAATTTTCTCCGTATTCCCCACATAGTTATAAATACAGCCCTGCTCTGCAGGGCTCAGCGCTATCGGAACACGCAGGAATGCCCACTGGCGTTTGTCAGCCCTTCACACTATCTTTCTTTATATGTGAGGGCTGATTTCCCGCAGACATCATTGTTATGATGGCTCATTTAATCAAACTGTTTAATTGCTCTGGTAATCACTATCATCATCACAGGTACTCAATCATTCATCATTTTGGAGGGGTTTATTGACCTCTGGAGCTCATTCCCTACGCCTACTAAAATAAGGCCAAATATCTATAACAACCCCTTGAGTCATTTTCTTAAAGTTGATTTTTTTAAAAAAAAAAAATCTTAAAACCCTTGTCACCATCACGACAGGCAAAACAAACCCAAACAAAACCTATCTGAATAAATCGTATTTTTTTTTTTTAAAAGCCGTGTATTTTTAAAAGCCTTCTATATATGAGGCCACATTTACAACTGGGCATATAATCATTGATACATCCCACTATTAACGGGATAGTCTGTTTTAGATTTTATGTGCAGGGGACCGTGAACGAGAGTGGGGGGTTGGGGAGGACAAAACTGCAGTAATCGATAGTTTGACCATCGCTCCTCCCCTAAACTTCAAGCATCCCCCATGATTGATGATCCCGGGTAGCTTTGGTAATTGACTGTTCTGAGGTAAGGCATGGTTTAGCTCCAGCAAAGTGATTGGGCGAGAGAAACACACCAAAATTAACGCGTGTATGTGTATGCGTGCGTGTTTGGAAAAGTTCATTTAGTGCTCCAGGGTAGGGGGTGCATCATCTCACTTAATTTGCTAAATAACCCCACTGTAATTAGCACTACCATTAGAAGGCATTACCGAGCTAATACTTCAGCATACATTCCACAAGCACAACGTCGATATACGGCAAAGTCCAGCCACATACACACATAAATACCGCACTCACCGCCGGATCCGCTCAAAATGAACATGCAAACAAAAATCTACGTAACATCTGGATGTCTCCTACAAAAGGCTGAGCATGACTTTGTTTTTAAGCCCTTTTCAAAGGCTGGCAGCCTAATCGAAAAACTAAAAGGGACTTCCCCCTCCTCCCCCCGCCCGCCTCTCCCCTCCAAGACATCCACAGCGTGCTTGATAGCAGCGATCACTTAATGAAGAGCGGAGTCAAACTTGGTTTGAATGACGCGTTCTCTTCATGCCCTGGAAAATTAATTTTTAGAAAAGCACAATGAATTGTTAGAGGAAATAAACCACACTTGCAACATAACATGCTGGCGGAGAGGCGAGTACTTGGCCGGAGCAGGCTCGCTTTCCCGGGGAAGATCAACTTTGCGAGGCCCCCCAGTGCGCTGCAGCTCTCCGTGCCCCAGGACTCGCGTACCGTTCGCGGCAGCGGCGATAGCCGGCGATTTAAATAATTCAGCGCATAAATCAGACGCTAAACATCGCGGTTAATCGGAAAGGTATTTTTGTTGCTAAAATAATCTAGCGCGGACGAACCCGGGGCTGGGCTTCTATCGCACTTTTCTTCTTGCTCCCTGCAGTTTTCCCCTGCCTCTCCCCCCTCTCGCACACACACACTCCCCCTGTCTTTCCTCCCCTCCCTCCCTCTCTCCCTCCCTCCCTCCCTCGCTCGCTCGCTCCCTCCCTCCCTCCCTCCCTCTCTCTCGCACGCTCGGTCGCTCCTTCCTACACGCGTTGCTTCGCTCGGGGCAGGGGCTGCTGCGCGGCTCCCCCCCGCGCGGCCGCCCTGCCGGCGCGCTGCTGCGCATCACCGGCGCTCTGCCGGCTGGGCCGCCGCCACTGCCGCTCCCCGCCGCCGCTCCCCGCCGCTGCCGCCGCCACTGCCGCTCCCCGCCGCCGCTCCCCACCGCCGCCGCCGCGCTGCAGGACTGGCTATGGCCACCACTACTTCCGGGTTCCGTCACTTCATTCTCCCGCCGATCAGCGCTGCAAAACTGAGCCTCTTCTATAAGGCAGCCAGCAGCCAACCTGCCAACACTTACTGACACTCACTCATCTCAGAGAGCGAGGGAGAGAGGGAGGCAAAATACCCACCGGGAGGAGGAGAAAAAAAAAAAAGAGGGGGGAAGTCCGGGCTTTGCAAACTATTCCATTTTTCTTCGCATCTTTCCCCACCCCCCTTCACAGTACTTAAAAAAAAAAAAATAACAACCAACCCTATCGCGATCCTAAAAGGCAAAACCCGAGCACGGAGTTACTGGAAGAAGAAACCGGGGTTAAAAAGATTCCTCCTCTCTTCTTCATCATCATCAACCATCATTCATTCACTACCTTGACATTCCCTGGCTTTGATTGACAGCTGGAGTGGCAAAAAGCCATGAGACACGACAGTTTGGTTACATGTGGGTTGCTGACGGGCCGATCGTAACCTTCAGTTTGGGGGCTTGACAATTTTTTTTTTCTAGTAGAGAAAGAAAAAAGGAAAAAGAGAGACAGAAAAAAGAAAGACAAAAAAGAAGAAAACACAGAAACTCATCGTGGTTCTTGACTGTTTTTTATGTATCATTGTTGCTGTTATTATTGTTGTTATCATTACTTACCCATATTGGAGGATAGGAGAAGTCTGTAAGTGGGTTGCAAAAAAAAAAAAAGGAATCTTCTTCACTCTAAATCACTTTCTTTGCTGGACTGGGATATTAAATATACGACACATCCAGGAGTTTATTGGAGCGCAGACTGATGGCGCAAAGGGTAGGTTTAAATCTCCAACACTTACCTATATATAAATCCTCTCTTAAGAGGGGCCTGTCCGGTTTGCTCTCTTCTGTTGCTGATGATGATGGCGGCCACTATTAAAAAATAGCAGCAAAAATTATTCACTAGCTTTTTGTGCGTGTGCGTGAGTGTCTCTCTCTCTGTGTCTCTCCCTGCAATTGTTCCACGCTTTTTTCCTCTCTAGCTTTTCCCCTAGCAGCGCGATTTCCCTGCTCTCTGCCTGCGCGGTAGCACGGGTTTCACAGGGGAAAGCTTGCTGATGCTGCCGCCGCCGTTACTGCCGCTGCCTAGGAAAGACTAAGAGATACATATGTGTGTCTGTGTATATACTAACTTGTATATATGCATACACATATAGTGGTGCTTTTTTTTCTCTGGCTTGACAAGGACAAGGGGAATTGCTACTAAATAATGTTTCTGGTAACTTTCAGATTATTTTCCCCTTTATCTCCCCCCCTCCCCCCGATGCACCCTACCTTTCCTCTCTCCTTCCCAGTGTTGATTTATTTACATAGTTGCTTTTGATTCTGCTTGTTTATTCACTTTTTTTTTTCCTTCCTTTCTAATGCAGAGCAACTCTAGTTTCTCTCCTCCGTTTCCTTCCTTTCCATCCCCATTTCCTTGTTAGGGTTTCTACTGCCCGTGCTGAAGAGGACCATCTCCCCCCGGCACACAGGCAGGCACGCACACTTTCCCCCTTTACCTCTCCCCGCACCCCCACTCCTTCCGCAGCCTCTCCAGCCTCTGCTCCCGATCCCAGCTGATTTCATTTTGCACATTTCTCTCTCTGTTGTGGCTGTTCTTGTTTTGTTTTGTTCTGTTTGTGTCTGTCCGGGTGCTTTACTCTCTTCTGACTTTTGTTGTTGTTGTTTTTTTTGTTTTGGTTTGGTTTTTTTCTATCCCCCCCCCCCCCCTCTCTTCCCCTCTTTCTCTTTCTTTCTTTTCTTCCGGCCCGTTTTTTTGACAGTACGATGAGCTGCCCCACTACGGCGGGATGGATGGAGTAGGGGTGCCGGCTTCCATGTACGGGGACCCCCACGCTCCCCGACCGATCCCCCCTGTGCACCACCTCAACCATGGGCCGCCGCTCCACGCCGGGCAGCACTACGGCGCCCACGCCCCACACCCTAATGTCATGCCGGCCAGCATGGGCTCTGCTGTCAACGACGCCCTGAAGCGGGACAAGGATGCGATCTACGGGTAAGTGCCGCCCGGCGCCATGGCCCTGCTCCGCAGCGCCGGTGCTCGCTGAGTGGCGAGGGCAGGAGAGGGGAAACGGGGAGGGCGGGTTGTCGGGGCTCCCGAGGGGCCGCGGTAGCGGGCGGTGGCAGCGGCGAGCCAAGCCCCGGAGCGGGGTGCATCCCCGTCAGGAGGGCCCGCTCCGCAGTGGGAACGGGCACAGTGGCACTGCCACTGTTGGCAATTTTAGGGGGAGTGCAATGCCAGCCTGACTCTCAACTGAGGTGCCAGCACCCACGAGAAACTGGTCTTGGAAAAACAGACCTCTCGGGGAGAGAGGTGGGCATGGGGGACGTGGTGTTGCCTTGTCTTATTTTTTTTTTTAAATTTTCCTTTCCGCGCACCGCCTCCCCCCCCCCCCCCCCCCCCCCCGTATTTTTCCTCACCCCGTGGGCTTTTTGTCTTTCTCGGAACAGAAGATACAGATAGAAGGGGTGACTGTCATTGCTCTGGATTTTAGTTGGAGAAGCGTTGTTCTGGTGTTCTCCTTCGTGCCATGATAACACTCTTCCAACATTGTAAATAAAGAGCTACTCACACAGAGGAAGATAGTAAGAATAAAAGGGATTCGCTTCTTGCAAGCAGCTCTTCCATGAGACAGAAGAAATAAATACATTGGAGGCAATGAGCTGAGTTTTCTGTTTAAGAAAGAAAGAACACGAGAAAAAAAGAAATGCGTACCCAGCAAAACTCAGCCTTGTGCCAGGGCATTGCTTGGGGGGAATGACACCGATTCCCTTCAGTGCCTTTTCGAAAAAAGACTAAATGATCCTAAAAGGAAAGGATAGTATCGTCTATGACAGAGTGTGGGGCCTTTATTAGGCACCAGAGGGGAAGAGACAAATGCATGGTTACTACTTAAAACGCGGATTTTTTTTCTGACTACACCAACTATGGGAAAAAATTTAAAGTGCTCCCTCCACCCCCTCCTCAGCTAACTTATCTGGACAGCTGGTATTTTACTTGGGTGTGCTTCCTAAGCCAGGAAACTTCACCACATTTTTGTTAGCTGGCCCCTTGAAAAAATAAAATTACGTATTAAGAAGTTTGCAGTTTGCCTAGCCGTGCTTTTCATTTTAGGTCATAGCTGGAGGGTAGGGATGGGATCTTCCAGGTTACGCGTTATTTTAAGCTGTACCAAAAAGTATAAGATTTCCAGCTGAGCTGCCGCCTGCATGAGCACTTTCGGTGCCTTGTACATTTGGAGGAGAGTTCACTTTTGTCCCCATCTGCGGGGACTGAACGGGAGTTGCCGCCCGGGCATTGCAGTTTCAAAAGGAGGGGGGAAAAGCACAACCCACCACCAATCCCAGAATGTTTGTGTTGTTCTCCCCTGCTCTGCTCGAGATAACACTGTGAGGCTGCAGAGTGTGGCTGTGTCCTTTTCTGTGTGTCCGTGCACTTAAAAAAAATACTTGTTGATTAGAACTCTTCTTTCCCCCTTCCACCCCCTCCCTTCTCTTTGTGTGCCACTGCCCGGTAGGCACCCGTTGTTCCCCCTCTTAGCGCTGGTCTTTGAGAAGTGCGAGCTGGCGACCTGCACACCCCGGGAGCCCGGCGTGGCCGGTGGGGACGTCTGCTCCTCCGACTCCTTCAACGAGGACATCGCCGTCTTCGCCAAACAGGTCCAGCACTTCTTCCCCCCGCCCCCGGCCCTTCCCAACACTCCCGCTACCTCCCCAACTACTCGACCCACACGGCCGGGCGGTCGCAGGGGGCAGCCCCCTCCTCCTCCCTCCTCCCCCCCACCCCGGCACCCCCTCTCCGGCCGCCGGGGGGAGGCGGGAAGCAGCGGGCGGGGGTGGTAACCCTCCTTCGCGGGGAGCCCCACCGTGCCGCCAGGCTGAGAGTCCTGGCCCTCGCCCTCCCGTGTTAATGAAAGGGAAATGTAACTGCGGCCGAGTTTTGGAGGCAGAAGGAGCTGGGGAAAGGCAGGACATCAAAAAGAGAGAGGGGACTCCTGTGGCAAGGGCGGCCGGCTCGCTGCTGGGCTGGCAGGAGCGGAGCGGGGTCCTGTTCCCAGCACGGGTGACTCTGGGTCGTCCAGCTGGATTCTGATCTGACCTTGGCTGGCTTGGTCACAGGGTGGGGGATTCCCCCTTGCAGTGACTCGGCTACAGCGCTGAGCAGAGAAGCTCACGTTCACACCTCTTTTCCCTTCTTCTTGCAGGTCCGCGCTGAAAAACCACTTTTTTCTTCAAATCCAGAGTTGGATAATTTGGTAAGGCCTGCTCACCCCTCTGCCCCGCTCTCTTCCCGCCCTTCGCGACCCCACCGCCAGCTGCCGGCCAGCACCCTCCTCCGTGGGGGACGGCGGGGCGGGCGGCTGCGGGCCCGAGCACCCTGGCTGCGCGGGCAGGGGAGCGGGAGAGCCGGGAAGCTGGGAAGCTACCGGCAAGGGGCTTCAAAGAGCTGCCCTTTCAAAGGGAGCCGGGGCAGACTCCCGAGCCCCGCCGCATTGCAAAGCTGTGCTTGAAAGCCACGGGAAGCTAAAGTGAAGGAAATAACTGCTTAAACAGGAGAGAGCTGGAGATTTCTAACGTAATTCTTTTGCTAATGTGAAAGATTTCAATATTCAAAGTGCCTAAATCCGCTTGTAAAGAAGATGCCAAACTATTCATCCTCTACCCCCCCCCTTTTCTCCTGCGGGCATTGGCGGGGGGGGGGGGGGGGGGGGTAGAAGTGTGTGTTTGAATTCTCTGCGTACCCTCAGGGATGAAAGCCGGGGTGTTGAGAGGGAACGAGGAAAAGAGGAAGAGGTTTTCTCCAAGATCGCGGCAATAAAGCACTAATCACCGCTTCTGGAATAAATATTATAAAAATCGAAAGCTTAGGTTAAAGTTGATCAAAATTATTCAGGCGTGACCAATGAGCTAAAATCCTGGATAATGACTGCGCGCCCTGACAATCCCCTTCTCCCCCTCGCCCACTCGGGCTCGCAGCTCTGCATAACCCCCGAGCTCCTGTCTCCCAGGTAACCCCTCGCTCAAAACTTTCTTGCAGATGATCCAAGCAATCCAAGTACTAAGGTTTCACCTTTTGGAATTAGAAAAGGTAAGAGCCACGGAGGTGGGCGGGTGGCAAGCCATTACCTTCCTATCCCCTCGGTCTTGTTCTTCCTCCACCCTCCCTCCCGCTCCCCCGCCCCCCCCGACTTTTTGGGATGACTCGTGAACATGACCAGAGGAGATAGGGGAAACTCAGTGTGATTCTGTAACGTGTGCCATCAGAGCATGTGACACCCGACAGCCATGCCCAGCGTAATTTTTTTTAGTGTGATTTCAACCAAGTCATTAAATGTTTATACAATTAAAACCCTTCCATCCTTCTTACCCCTTCCCTCGGTAGAAGCTCTTTTCCTGACTCGGAAATCATACGTTTAACAAAAAGAGAAATGAAAGCCCGTCTGCCTTTCTCCAGATCTGGCAGGCACAATAACCGCAAGCAAGCACTAAATGTTTGCAAGAGGCAGGGGGCCCCTGCGTGGTGTGGGGAGGGGGCTGTGCCTTGGGATGAGAACGACTCTTCTCACAGCCTCTGAGAGTAGCTTCGTTTTACTGCTCCCAGCCACTTAGACCTTTTTTTAAAGCCCCGGGTTAAACCGATCCCGTCCCGAGTGACTAGTTGTACCTGTCTGGGCTGTGTATGCTCCAAAGATACCACCTGGGTCCAGCTCCTGGTTTCCCGATAGTATCATCAAATCGGATTTTCCTCTGCACACCAAACTGAGCCCAGTATCTCTCGCTTTCTAACTTGTTGCTGCAGCAAGTCTCTAGAGAATAATATGTGCTGTAACAATTTCTCTATTGTTTCCTTGCCTTCAACTATTGTGCCCCTTAATTAGAGTTACTTGTGGAGTAAATCAGAGAGTTGTTCTTGCTACCAAAAAAAAATATTTTGTCATTATTGATACTATTATTGTTATTACTGTTTTCAGGTTCATGAATTGTGTGATAATTTCTGCCATCGGTACATTAGTTGTTTGAAAGGAAAAATGCCAATAGACCTCGTTATTGATGAAAGGGATGGCAGCTCCAAATCAGACCATGAAGAACTCTCAGGATCTTCCACAAATTTAGCTGATCATGTAAGTCCTTCTGATTTCTTCGTGGCACTTTTAAAGACCTGCCGCCCATTTCATTGTTTTGCTGCTGTTGTCTATTAGTAGTAGTGTTACTACTTTAACCTCTTGCAAGCTCGGCTCCCATATTTACACTTTACTCACTCTCGCTTTGTAAAGTTGTAAAGGATCCTTCTGTTTCCATCTGTAAAGCTGCAAGTTTGCAATGGTTTGTAAAGTTTTGTAGTCTGGGCGACTTAGAGAGCTGGCAAACTGTCGGTTTGGTGTAAGAGTTCAGTATTTTCTATTATTGCTACCTCTGTAATCAATGCAGCAATGTAAGAAGAAAGCAAAGTTAGGGAGAAAGTTTTTCTGATTTGCTCCCCCCTCCCCTCTCGTGGGAATGACAAGTGATGAGGATTATTGGCAATATTACATTGCATTAAAAAAAAAAAGGGTTAGCACGTTAGAGTTTCCAATGCTTGTGCTTTATGGCAACTTATTGTCAGAATATGGACTTATTGCCAAACGCCTGAAGCATCTTCATAATAAAAGACAGTAACCTTGATGAAGCAATTATTAACAATGTATTACAGAAAGCTGGAGAGAATGATGATTGAGTAACCGTAGGTTAGTGGTTGATTTTAACACTTTAGGAGTTGGTGAATTAATGTTATGTGTGTAGGACTGAACAGTGGGGTGTGTGGTAGGGAGATTGCCTTTGTTTTTCCGGGTTTGAAGCAGCTCTTGTGATCCTTCAAAAGATGTAGACACGGAGAGACTTTGGTATGTGAAGGGAGAGCTTGCAACTGGTACCGGAGAAAAGGGAAGGAATAGTTCTGGTTAAAAAGAGTGGGTGTGAACCCTAGTTTATTTATAGCAACGCATCCCTGGGGGAAAAAGGGGTTTACACAGTCTTAGATTCAATTGAACTCGTAATCTAAACGATACAGTCTAATATTTTAGTGGCTGAAATATTAATTTAACACCTGGCGTGAAGTTAACTATGCTTTCTGCACAGGCGCCCGCCTGTATTTCCCAGTATGTTAAGAAGAGTAGCTGTAAGCTCAGAGAGAATGAGCTTTCTAGGAGCTTTTGTTTTCTTTGAAAACATATTGTTTGTGTGTGTATTTGTTAATTACAATAGATTCGGACAAGAGCTGAACTGGGAGATAAAATAATAATAAATTCTTCTAAATGCCCCTCTTCTGGCACTGCTTAGTTCCACAGCCCAGGAAATATTTTTGGATCCAAGCCTTCGCTTTCATTTTCTCATTTGTATTTGGTAAACATTGCAGGGCAAGTTTTGTTGGTTTTTTTTTATGTTTTCTATTTTAAATTTATTATTTTGGAGAAAAAAAGGATTCAGAAATTCCTGAAAGTTCCTCTGCTTATTAGCTATCTCTCATGTAGATAATAAACTCTATGAGGCATGACACTATTTAAAAAATATATATATTATGATATTTTAGAGCCCTAAATTCATGTGCATAAGTATTCCGGTATGAATACTAGAAAAGAAATTGAAATGAGTGGCAACCTGAAACATAGGAGGTCATTGTGCATAATTCAAGCAACCACAAAAAAAAGTACATGTTTCTTCAGTACAGTTTCTTTACAAGAGCGTGTTTCAAGTGGAAGTGTAGAAATGGAGCATGCTTATGTTTATGTTGAAGAGATTAGATAAACTAGCCTGTTTAGGGTTCTGGCAGATGGCGAATGCTCAAGCCAATTTGCAGTGCTCCATTATAATATTTAAATTCACACACAATGATAGGACAGGGTGGAGGGGGTTAACATTTTGATAATTTGATAACTATTATCTTCTCTAAGAAGAATCTTCTCTTGCTTTTGTGGCTCAAACCCCAAACTCAAATAAATATGACAACCCATTTATCTTGCACCCATTAGGGTTTACCACTTCATTGGGTATTATAATTTACAGCTTTTTATTTCCTGGAGATTTGAGCTATAACATTTTTACTTTAGCCCCCCACTATTTGTTTTGAAAGGAAGCAATAATTTGTGCAACCAGAACACCAACTGGGAAATGAAGAGTTGTATCACATAGTTACATTTTATTCATGCGTTTTGAGAAATGTGTCTCCTTATTGGATTTTTTTAATAATTTGTTTTCCCAACAAAACTTTAACACTGTTGTATAGCTTAGTCAAACTATTTTGTATGTACACATTTATATTTGCACTGCACAAGGCTCCAGAAGAAATATACTTTTATTCATAAAGAAGGAAAAGCTTTAAGAAATAGCTAATATAAACGTGCAAGGCTATCAAAAAGCGAGCTATCATTTGTGAGCATCTACCTGAAAATGTAGTAGTTCAAGCATGTAAATTTGTCCAATTTGACTATCCAGGTTTATTTTTTCATTTGCTTTGACATGCATATTTAATATATAGCCTCAGGCTAGATCTCATTTGGTGAAAGTTGGTGTAGGGCTGATGATGAGCCACTTCAGAAGGACAGAGACAGCATGTTGTTTCCCCTGTTTTATGTATTGGCCCACTGTTCTGATCCGGGGGTCTTCCCCTCATGGTTTTATTTGCACATGAAATACTAGAAGCATTTCAACTGATTGGCTATGAATAATGATAGCCAAAAAGAGGTGTAGTTTAATTTGTTGTGTGCCAAGGTTTCTCTTGTGGAGTTGACAGTTTGTGACAGCTGTTTGACACCCCAAAAAACCATACACCTCTGTTCTTATCAAGTAGTATAAAGCTACACCGTGTGTTTAATGTGAATGCGAGGGTTGGTAGTGGTGACAGTGGCAATGCTGAATTAGGCAGCTATTGGTTTTATTCATTTGCTAGACCTGAAAACACAGCAGAAAGGAAAGTAACAGAATTTTAGGATTAGCCAACATTTGCTGCAAGATTTTAAATGGGGTAATCTAATAGTGCAGCTTCCCTTTTCAAAATCTTCTTCTTCACTACTGATATAACTTAATTGGAAACCAAAGCCAAAACCAACAAAGGAATGAACTTCTCAGAGACATACCTGTGCTGCAAAAAAGGAGACAGGTGTAAGCAGTTGTGCTATACATGTTTGGCAATAAATGTGTTTATCGGATTTTATTTTAGTGCACTATTAACTGTTAGGTAATACAGTAAGTGTAAAGGATCCAGGGACTTGGTAGATCAAATACTGCAGCTCTAGCCACAAGAAGCTGAAACTTTTGTTATTACTCTGCTGTGTTTAGTAAATATAACAGCCCATAATTAGTGTTTGAATTTTTAACACCCTCATTTTTTTTATTGCTCTGAGGTATTAGCTGTAGATGGGAAGAAGGTAATTACAGCTATGCCTTGGCTGAACCAGACCATTGAGGGAGGGAAGCAAAGAAAGGAAAAGAGAAGAGAAAAGAAAACTTTCCATTTGCAGTTCAAGTTGAGTTTCCCAGCACAGACAATTTATTATTGCTCAATATAAACATTCCGGGCCCTATCCTGCACTGTGTTCAGCTTAAAATATCCATTGAGGCTGCCAAAAATATTTTCTCTTTTTCTTTTTTTCCTTTCAAGCTATTCAAAGCTGAAAAAACACAATGTTTATAAAATTTGAAGATTTTTAAACTTTCTTGAGCATATAACAGCATTTTGTACTTTAATTTAGATTTCAATTGTACCTGGCTTCACCTAGTGCCACACAATTCTACCTTTAGCACAAACCTACTTTGAAGCCTAGTAATTCTCCCGCAGAAATTTATGGCTTTCCTTCCACTGGCTTTTGTGAGAGCAGGATCAGGGCCTCAGTGTTTCCAATATTTGTTTATATATTCTAGTCAATTTACAGCTGAGATGTAATAATATACAGATCATCATTCATAAAATATAATTAAAAATGGATAGAAATATACATACATCTCTTTTTTTATAAAAGGACTGTTGACATATTAGAAATCTGATGCCTTAGCTGTAGAAGAGAAATATTAGCCTGAATATTAAACCTTTCAGCTTTCATATGAGAAGATACTTTTATTTTGTATTTCTGGACATCCAGACATTTTAGGATTCTTTAATACGTCTTCTTGAAGAACAGCCTGTGTAAATTCCTGACATCTTGCAGTTGAGAACAAACAAAAATAATGAAATGTGTATCTGTTAGGTAAGACTTCACTGAGTAATGAGGAAGTAATTGAGGGCCTGATACTGCAGTCTCCAGGTACACTGTATTTTGATGGATTTAAATGGGAATTTTAAGCGTACCAGAAATGCAGGATCAGACCCCAAAGATGCCCTTTCTTTTTGCTTTGTGATGGAAGGGAAACTAAGTAACTAACTGCAACAATAATGAGGCAAACATTTTTCTCTAATAATTAAGTTTCTTAGTATGCACCTTAAGATTTATGAAATTATGGTAGGCCCTGTGTTTTCTGAAGGGGCAAGGCGCGTCAGAAACTTTCTGAAAAGGAAAGATACTTTAGAGAATATTGTATATTTCCTCTTTTTGATGGAGCAAGGTACTCTACAACCAAAGGTACTCTGTAGGTCAAATTTCAGTGTTCTAATTTTAAACTGGGTTCTCTCAATCTGAACAAATAACGTATTTCATTATCTGATGATGGTGTTCCTTCTTTGGTTTGAGTTGTCTATCAGTCTAGATGAAGTGTAGCCACACAGAAGTATTTAGAAGGACAATTAAAAAAACAACCCCCTGACTTTTCTAGTCTTGGTTCCTTACTGACAGGTGGATTGCATGTCTGATTTCAATCTCAATTAGAAAATAAGAAACACGTAGCTTTTCAGAATGTTGCCACATGTTAGCAGTGTCAAAAATTCTGCCTGACACTTTCCTCAAATGCAAAATCAAGGGACAAGAATTAAAACTTGTCCATATGTATACATACATACACAAATATCTGATTGATCACAATGCCTTGTGTTTTTTTAATTGTGTAATTCTAATACTAAAAACTTACCATATTAAAAATGCATTTGTAAGAAAATAAACCTTAGTAATATCAGCAGTTTCTTTTATAGAAAACATACATATGTCAAATTAGAGGTTCTCATGGCTCATTTACTTATTGGAAGTTTCTTTACATAGTAAGTTTATTGTTACTGCACTCCACAACAGCCTCTATGACACCATTCTGAATTTCATATATCTAAAACATAGACAGACACAGGTGCATGAACACACAAAGAAACACACATGTATGTATGTGCCCAGGTTTCTAAGTCCAGCAGAGTACATAGTCTTTACTACACGGTATTACTTAGATGCAGATTTTTGTGGTTTCAGGCATGTCAGTTGTTCCACTGTGTTTACAGGTGTTACTTGTAAGAATAAAGTGAGCAGGATTTGACTTGTATCTGGGGGGCAAAATGCCATCTGTATCGGTAATTCAGTTCGTATTGTGTTTGCAAAATTAATTTACCGGGGCAACCTCAAGACCTTTGAGTCTAGCCATCTTCACAAAGAACAAGCTCTATAGCTGTTTACAGTTTCTTTTATGAAAGTAAGTTCTGTTCTATTTGTTTCTGCAAGATCAATGGGTTTGTCCATTTCATCTGATAAAATATAAGGTCCTGGTCCTGTCACCTTTCCACACTTAAAACTTCAGTTAAACTCTGTAGGCTAAATCCTGCTCAGCTTACTCTCATGGGTATCAGCTGGCCTGATTGATTTTACTTCCGAGTTACAAATAAGAAGCAAATTCCTTATGGTTAATTGAGTCTTTACTATCACCATAAAAAGCAGTGTGATATCATAATCAGCACTAGCAGGACTACATACACTCACAAAAATTAGCCAGACTTTACTCAGTGGAAATTGTGGTCATACAAAGTAAGAATTGCAATTTAACAGAAGGCTATCATATATAAAATTTCCCTGTTACAACACCTCTGTTCAAGAAATCTTGTAGCAGTTAAAAGCTCTCACAGTTTCCACCAGATCTGCAGCACCGACAAAAGAGTAATGTGTCAGATCTGTTTTGTATACCAGGAGACTCTTGTCCTTTCTGTTGCTCTTTTCTAGATTTAGCAAAATTCAATGGTGGTGCTAAATCAATTTTTTTTTTTTAACTTTCAAGGGAAAAAACACTGGCAAAATTGTGTTTTCTAGGGAAGGCTATATGTGTAAATGAGAAACAGTGGATAGCAGCGGAGTGATCTCCTGTGGCCCCGCTAGTACAAGCTTTTCCCATATTGTCTCCTGCTTTTATATTAATTACAACTTGCATTATCAGCTGTGAGTCTGTAGCCCAGCAAATAGAAAATACTGCCCCTGGAGACCTAGCTTCTTGTATCTATTTTCCATCTCCTTCTATTGTGCTCTACTCAGCATTCCCTGCTTTTCTCCTGGTAACAGCGCTCTTTAACACAATTAGGTAAGAGCAAGAGGAGCACCATATCTGACTCCCAATTATTAAAACTACTGGGAATAGATACATGTGTGCTGTTTACCTTCTGTGGTGTCCAGCATTAATTTAGATCATATGTATGTGAAAATTTTGTAGCATATGCATGTACACAAACCAGGCAATTGCATTTTGACAGACATCATCCAGAGTCTTCAACGTGTTTCTGCAAAGTATATTAATAACTTTCAAGAAGGTGTGAGAAGTCATGATAACAGTTGTGTAATTTATCTAATACTATGTAATTTTCTAATTTTTGTTCTTAAATATGATAGCTTGATACAAATTTAATTGAAATTTATAGAGAAATAGCAATTAATTTCAGCAGGCCTTAGATTAAGATCTCTTTAGGTATCTAAACTGTGTGTTTCCAGTGAAGTACACTCTAGGTGTGTCATTCGGTCTCATATTTTCTGTGAAGACATTCATAAAGTAGCTACTTATGATTAGGC
Source organism: Dromococcyx pavoninus (assembly GCA_033558185.1). Classification (NCBI taxonomy): domain Eukaryota; kingdom Metazoa; phylum Chordata; class Aves; order Cuculiformes; family Neomorphidae; genus Dromococcyx; species Dromococcyx pavoninus. Next base: position 5,383,614 of record JAUMJL010000044.1, on the reverse strand, counting down.
ACTTGACAAAGAAGCTTTTACTTGAGGGATGCAATGTTGGAAACAGTCTAAGGAAGAAAAAGAGAACTTCATTGACACGTACAATGCTCTTAGTCCAAACCAAAATAATTCTGTCTTTTTATAAGGCTGTAAACTCCACCTCTACAGTTATTTGTAATTTTTTATAATATTAAAGCCTGCCTATTTCCCTCCCTTTCAAATTCCTCCAACATTCTACTGCTGCATCTGGAAAATAACCCATCTTCTTATTTCTGTCCTTCAACAAAATTCTGCCATATTGCTTCCTCAAGAAAACTATGTCACAGAAGTACACTGAATTTCCAGTCAATAGAGCCTGACTTTCTAAAATGGGATCCGAAAACAGAGGTCAAGAACAACTCAGCCTGGTAGAGACAGCAACTGTTTTCTGCTGCAGGAAATCTTATTCAGTGATCTTTCCAAATTGTTATGGTTTTTAAAGAGAAAGATTTTGAAATACTGTATGATAGGTTTTGGATGACATTTGCCTTAAAACATAGCTGAGGGGTTACCAGTTAATTATTGTAACTTTCATATGCGTGATGAGGAACTCCAACAGCAGTCGGCTTAAGAGAGCCTGCAATGCATAAAATTAACATAACTCGCTGTGTTCCCTGAAAAGTTTAGCCTAGGTAAACATGTTGCAATTATTACATCTTCTAAAAGAAGGTTCCAACCTGATGTTTTTGGAGGGCTAAACTCATGCTATGCTATTGTTTCTTTCCTTTTTCATGTATTTCTTCTAGTTCTTTATCTGATTACCATCAGGCAAACAGCTGACGCTAAGAGGCTGCAGAGGGCTGAAGAGCTCCTGTCTGCTGTTTGCCTTCAGCTTGAAGCTATTTGAGTGGCTTCCTAATTCAGAGATAAAAGAGAAGCTCATAGGCACAACTGTGTTTTAATCCAGGCTGTAAAGAAACTTGCTCAGTTTTTGTATTTTATTTCCATCTGAGGTTTTTCCTAACCTTATTTTCAACTTTTTTTTTTTTTTTAAATAACATCTGAACTGCTTAAACTGTCAGGATTTCTCATCTTCCTTTTTCTGTTTCTTTCCACTTAATTCTGTAAAATGATGTTTGGTTTTTAATTGAAAATGTAGGGGTTTACATTTTTAACAATTATTTCTGAGACCTAATTAATACAACAACCTCAATGAATATAAATTACTACTGTTTGGTGGGTTTTTTTTCCTGTTGCAGTTCTGTGGGAGGAAAAGTAGATCAATCTTCTAGGTTTTGGAGCGTGTGGTGGTTTTGTATTGTAAGTACTGTTGTGCTGTCTGATGCCCTGATAGGTTATGTAAATTTCAGGTCCTAGCCTGTTTTCTGATTTTACTCATACATTCCTGCTGTGGAACCACATACATGGGTGCACATGTGTGTCTGTGTAAGGTGAAGGGGATTTGGATCCTTCTTACCCTTTGGCCACCTAGGGCTTTACTGGGAGCCTTTTGAAGTCATGGGCTCTTCCCTTATTCTCCCCAGTGATCTGGGTCAAGGCAGCTAGATTTATATCACTGTATATTGTAGCAAGCCGTTATTTGGCAGTTCTATTTTGCGTTGTTGTAGTGCATGTGGTACTAATCAGTGCTAGGAGATTACTTCGAGATATTTCAATATATATTCCAGGACCTGATTTCAATCACACTTACACTGAATTTTACAGTAGGCAAATCAGTTGATTTTGTTGAACTTATTCCTACTACATGTTGGTGTAGGTAAGGTCAGAATCAGTCCTGCTCAAAGAATTTATCTAAATGTGTTACTTGCTGCTTTCAAGCTCTCCTTGTGCTTTAATGGTCCAGTGTTATTTTACAATGTAGACTTAAAACACAATCAAGCCTAAGAAGACTTTTTTTTTGAGAGGGGATTTTTGTTTGTTTTGCTGTTGAATTACTATAATGTACTTGATTTAAGTTGTCACATACAGGTGACAAGTAATGCAGGTCCAGCCCCTACTCTGATCTGTTTCATGTGTTCTAGCTCTCCTTTTCTGCCAGAGGAAATTCCATCTCTTGCCTGCCTTCACGTGGTGCTGATAAAGCTCTTCCTGTACAGTAGAATTCCTGTTTTCCTTTAAGCAACAGCAGGGTATTGGGAATGATCAGGAAAGGGGAGGAGGACAGGAGGAGAATACACTCAACAAAGTAGCACTAAACTGTAACATTAAAGTTTCCCCACTTACCCTTTCAAAGAGCAGCTCCTCACTCCAGGAAAGCCAATATTCAATAGATTAGGAAGCTCACACGAATTGTGTGACTAAAGTACAGTAGCTGAGGTGTTACTTAGCCAAGTTTTCCAATCTTTGTATGTCTGTCTTCCATGTTCCCTTTTGTCATACTTTATGCATATTAATGTTAAAAGAATTACATAAAAACACTATACATGTTATTTTATATAATCACCTGGTGATTATTCTTGACAATACTTGTAAGCAAACTGAGTGATACATCTAGAAAGTCTTTGAAACGTGTCACATCGAGGTGATGGTGCGGGGGGGTAAGGAAGCATCTTTCCTTGTATATAATGTCTTTCAGAGAAAACTTGCTTTTTTTCCTCACAACTTTGTATTTACTTGAAGTTTTTCCAGCATTCAAATAGGTGAGAAAGTAGGGTATGAGGACACACCCCTCTGTCATGTACCTTCTCCTCTGCTTCTTGAAACAGTTTCCCTCCTCTGCCTCTCCCCTCCTATCTCTAGTCTGCTTGGGAAAAAAAGCTTGGAAAGATAGATTGTATAAGTATCCCGATCCTAATGTGAACACATAGTATCATAAACTGTGCAAGTCAGTGCTCCCCTCCCCCCATACATTTCATTAAAAACTTACTTTTTTTCCTCCGCTGAAATATTCTTCTGCAATACTATACAAAAAAAATTATATCCAGACAACTCTTTGGAAAGTTTAAAAAAAAAATCTGTCCTTTATTTTACCAAGTAAATCTTTCTACCTCCTGTGCTTGTCTTTGCTGAAGAATTATTACACTGTGCAAACAGTATTGGTGTTTGGCACATTTCACAAATGCTAATGTGTATACTTTTCCCCCTCCTCCCCTCTTCTCCCGGTTTTCTTTCTGTTCTTCATTTGCCATTGGAATGGGAACTGTGGAAAAAATTCCTTGGCACTCTGACACCAGAATCCTTCATCTTGGAGAGACCACGATGATGCAACCTCAACGCACTCGGCAGGCACACCAGGGCCCTCCAGTGGGGGCCATGCTTCCCAGAGTGGAGACAACAGCAGCGAGCAAGGTAAAAGGTCAAACTTTTTCCCTCTTCAAAGTAGGCATGACTAAAATAACTCCATTTTTTATTATATCAGTACATCTGCCTCAGAGTAAACATGGAGTGGCAGACTTGCAGTATAATCAGCTGTAACTGAGGGAGACAGTATTTCCTTTTCCTAACCCACTTAGCTGCATTTTATTATTATATCAAAGTGAAATATCTAATCTTCAAACAAGCCTTGTAATAACAATTGATTAGTTCTGCCAATTCCTTTACAAATTTCGTTATCTACAGTTTATTTTTGTGTAGTGTAAGTAAATATAGTGACAGACATACTCTCCAGCTGTGATGCGGTTGTTTGAGCTGGGTTACAGAAGCAGAATTTAACCTGTAGTTTTAGCTGGGGAAGATAAGCCTATATGAAGTTTTGAAGCTGCTAAATTATATAAAGTAGAAGCAAGCCCAAAATTGGACTAAGAATGTTTCTAGCAATCTGAATTCAGAATGATAGAGATGTACCTGAACTGCAAAACTCTCCTGGATTTATGCAGCGAAACCTTCTGAAGGGTCCAGGAGATTCAATTACTATTTCAGAGATTTTTGTTTTATTTTCTACTGCACCTTATTTATGGTTACCTGCATTCATGTTGAGTGAGTGTCAAAGGCTGTCATTCTGATATGACAGTGTTTTACTCTTCCTCATGTGAAGTGTATTACCCATAAATGACTCCAAGATGCATAAGAGTCAAGTCTCCATTCCTAAAAGTTGAGTAAAGTTGGTCTACTGTCACTCTTGGATCTTGACTCAGAATCAATTTTTTTAAGCCCAAAGTTTAAAGTGAGCTCTGTGTTTGTTTTATTTTGAAAACATGGTAATCCTTGACTAGTGAGAGAAATATTACCTTTATAATGTCCTATAATATGCTCCCTCCATCTCATGCATCTGCAGGATTTTACCACTGTGTTTCTTCTACATGGGAGTTACACACACTGAACAGAGCCAGCTGGCAGGTCTGCCATCCAACCAGCCATGTGGGATCCCAAAACTGGAGAGGGGAATAGCCTTCAGGGCTAGAGCTGCCATGACTTGCCTCGTGCTGAGGGCTGCTTCCCACCATATCTGCCACACTTAGGCAGCAGAGCAGATATGTGATTTCACGTCTCTCATGTGGCCCACTGCTTGGCACAGAGCTAGATCCCCTCGTCTGTCTCACGATCTGGTGTTGTATGTGTTGCAATTCTAGGAAGTTGCAAAGTTTGTTTCTGGTAGTGCTTTGGGTTTATCTCCTATTTGTATGAATTGTTTATACATTCGTATTCTTATTGCTGACAGAAAACAGCCATGACACAGGGTGTGATCCAACTCCAGCATGAGTCACGCGTGATTTTTTTTTTCTGTGTGATTGGATCAGAGTTATACAAGGCCCAGTGCGAATTATTACAGTTTCAGCAGCTAACGAAAGGGAGAGCTTGGTTGTGAAGTGTATTGCATCTACATCTAAGCCAGCCATAGACTCTACTGTTGATCAAATATTTACATTCTGTATTGTGGCTAAGATGCATGGTGTAGCAGATGATAATTTGCATATTTAAAAATTATTCCTCTGAGTTATCTGCCACGGCACATTCATTCCAAAGCTAGGTAAAATTTCTTCTTGCCTTTGTCTCCACTTTTCCCAGCAACCCCTAAATTAGAAGAACTTCTTTGAGCCATGCTTGATGTGATGAAGTCTCTTGTCTTTATGTCCAGGAATCTTGCATTTCACTGCAGTCTCCAATCTCTTGTCATATAGCTTAGGGTGCTCAAGAAATATTGCTAAGTGTGAGAAAGTGGTTGATGGTAACTACACCAGCTTCCCATTGGAGACTGGTGTTTCTGGTAATATATATGATTTAAACAAATGTATTACACTCATTTCTGCAGAAGGGGAACAACTGCTGAAGGGCCAAATGCTGCCCAGTGTGCCAGGCTAAAACATCACTAGTACATTTCCTTTGTGCTCAGTTAGGCCTTTTAAAGGGAAGCAGTGGTCCAGTGGAAAATTAGCATTTCACTCAGCTGCTGGCAGCTGAAAGATGTATGATTCTACAGCATCAGCAAAATTCCCATTGGAAACAGCTTTGGATTGCTCTCCCTCTCTCAACCCTGGGAAAGACTAAAAGAGAGGGAGGCTTGTATTGAATTGTCCTTACACTTCCTTGGGGGTGGTGGGGTTTATTTTCTAAGTCACAAACTGACAGTGAATGACAGACAATGTCCAGATGGGTAGATATCCTCTTGAGTTATCCTGGTGTAGTTACTTATTTGGGTGAACTTGGTTTCCCTAAAGTTTTATTAAGACCTTCTACAAATGCTGTTTCAAGTATTCCACTTGCCTCAAAGGATTTCTTGGGAATGGGAGCCCATCAGAGACTCTTGGGTTACATTTGCAGCTTATGGTCTCCTCCACTGATGCCTGATGGAAGCAGAGATTGATTCAAAGCAGAGTCAGTCTCTTCTGGCCCTTGGGAGCACTCTTTCCAGTGGTCTCTGCTTTTGCCTTAAGTCTACGATCCGCAGCTCGTGACTCTTTTTTTTGGGGGGGTGCGAGGAGATAGAAAGGAGTCGGGTAGTCCGGTGAGTGATGACATTATTTTTGATGACTTTCTCTGTATGAGGTAGACATATTTTTTACAGAGAAGAATCTATCCATAATTCTTGCTGTTAGAACCAAACAAAAAATGTGTAGATGTTTTGGATGTTTATTGAGGATAGTCTCTTCATGACAGTGCATGAATACCATTTGGCATCTAAAGGGTTAATCCAGTTAGTGTTTGGTATTATTTAACACTGGTGTTGAAAGAGTTAAGAGAAGGGCCTTCAGGCAGTAAATGTTGAAAGATTATCCTAATTTTATTAGTGGTGAGTGCCTATGTTGTTCTTAACATGTCACCTCCTTGTTCAACAGAAAACTAAGCTATACAACATATTGATCTTCTAGCAAACTGAAGTACTAGTGACCTGTAATCTACCAACCGCTTATTGACTTTATCCCAGTTCAGATCCACAAATGCAGATCAATATCATTTAATATTATTTTAGAGATTAGTAATTATGTAGCAAGTCTGATCAACTTTCAGCCTGCCCTGGAAGAAGAGAGTTAAATATGTACAATAATAAAAATAACACACTCTAAACATCTTACAAAGGAGAAAAAGGAGAAGCTGATTTAATGGTCTAATGAGGCCATCTTCCAGAGACTTGTTTTGTGTAGGGCTTGCTTTGACCTTTTGCTTTGCTCAGGAGCCCAACGCTTCATTTTTCACATTCTTGCAATTACGTTAACGCTTCAAGCATTTCTGACTCCAAGTCAGCTAGCAACATCAGGCATAACTCAACACTGTGAGTTTTTCTCCTCTCTGTAGATTCATTAACAGGTCACCGGGGTCCCAACTGAAATTTAAAACTGACTGGTTCTGTTGGGTTAGCTGAGTTATAGCAAGGGAGATGGCAGGAAAGGGGCTAAGAGAAGGGGAGGGGAGAAAGAAGACCCTAGGGTTTTTGCTGGGAAATATATGTGTAAAAACCCTAAGCAGAAGATTAAAAGGTATGTGTAGCTTTATCATCCACCCTTCTCTTTGGAGGGGAAAAAACACAATGAAAGTCTTCTGGGGTATTCGTGTTTTCCTTATTCTTTGTGAAACAAAGGGAAAACAGCCACTGCCTTTACATCCAAGGCTAAGTGACTTCTAGAATTCAGCATCCGTTTGTACTACAGTGATAGATATGATGCTTCCAGATTTTAATTCCCATTTAATATCTTTATGGGATATTTCAAATAATGAATATGACAGGTTATGCATGAAAAGTGGGAAATAGATCTTTTTAAGGTTTAAAAACATGTGGTCTACAGGAAAGCAGCAGGGAATATTTTCAGTTTCATATTTTATGATACCAGGATTGTATATTTGATTTGTCGTATTCTTGTATCAGTCACACAAAGGGCCTGATCCAACCAAGTCAAACGGAGGCTGTGTTTCTTCAGGACCTTTCAGAAAGTTCAGCCTCTCTTTAGGATTAGGCCTGGCGTGATAAACTTGACCATAAGAAAGAAGCCAGAGACAAGAAACTTCTTCTAGGATATATAGCAGTAAAAATAATAAATGGACATCATATCCACTTTGCCTTACCCATGTGGGTAGTTCATCATTGTGTGGTTTTTTTGGTTTGCTGTTTTTTGATGGAACTACTTGTGCTGAATGAAGATGATCTGCCCCTTTATAAAATATCTGAGGCTACACTCTAGGACAACATCTTAAAGTAGTTTTGAAGCAGTTTTGTGGTAGCTTGATATTTGTCCCACAAATTTGTCCACAATTTATTTATGTGGCAAAGACTCATCATCTGGTTTGGGGCAAAGTCAACAATAATACTAGCTAAAATTACGTGTTCATCACAGGTTACACTTCTGGATTGGTGCATGTGAGACAAATTAGTCTATTTCTTATTCACTGTATACCTACTTTTAATAGTGATGGTATACATTAAATTTGTTTACAAAACTAGCAGTTAATGCCCAAGAGCTGTACCAGTATTCCAACTCTACTGCAACTACATAAAGCTTTGAATCAAACTTCAATAGGCAGAAAAAAGAGAGGGGGTATGTTGTTAATAGTAACACCCCCCCCCCCCCCAGCTCTAACACATTCATGCAAAGTCTTTAGAAAGTTAAAGTGCAAAAGCTAATGCTAAAAATTCTTTTTCCTAGTGCTGTATGTATAGGTTAAACCTGCTGAGGCTAGTATGCATATTCATTATAAGGGTTCGAAACGTATTTTTATTCCTTTGTATTTCTACCTATAAAGTTATAGGGCATGGCTTTATTGGAAGAGAGCTGTCTTTTGTAAGGAAGGAAATTCCTAATAGAAAGGCTCAAACATTCAGACTGTGAAAAATCAAACTTGCTAATAAATAATGCTTCACTGGAGATGCATTATTTCAGAAGACACAGTTCTCATAAAGGTGAACTGTATGAAGTATGAAAAACTACTAAAGAACAATGACTTTTTTCAGCTGAGGAAGATACAGGAAGAGAGTAGCCCTTCTTAATTCATCTTTTCCTTTCAAGTTTGAGGGGCCCATCCTTGTGTTGATATGTATGAGTAATTCCCATTAATGGTGATGGGAGTTACGCATGTGCACTGACAGAAGAATAGACCCCTTAGTGTTTAAAGCACATGAAATTTACATTTTTTTCTATTGCTGTAATTGAGATGTTGACAAATTGGAGAATATTGATGAGCCTTTGTTTTAAGTATTTCTTGCCAAGTTTGCTTTATTTTTTCATGTTTTGAACAATGGTGTGGGTTCAACAACAATGAATAATAAGGGTAAAGATAACTTTGTATTTCAATATTTTGATTTGCCAATATGAAATAAATTGTCTTAGGCAAATGGAATATGCTGTTTTAATCATTAGCTATGCGTGAAAGAAAAATTGATGTTGACATCTTTGCTGTAAAATCATTGTAATGGGGCCTTCCTTACAATTCATTTTTGTAAAATTCATTTTGTACATTTTGAACAATTTTTGAGCAATTGAACAATCCGTGCACTTTGAATAGGCAGAATTCCCAGAAATACTGAGACAGTTGGCCCAGTAACTGCTGAGCTCACACAGCACACCACATGCACATTAACCATAATGATGCCAGAACCAGCTTAGCTAAATATAGTCACATTGTAGTATCCTCTCATGCTTTCTTTTCTTTCTGTCTATTGCGTGAACAAACACATCTTTTTTTGCAGTTTTTGTTTGATTGCGGGAGTCAGGGAACTCTTATGTCCCTACCCACTACTCAATAAGTGGCATTAAGATTTCATAGTGAAGCGAACATTCACTACACAGTTTTCTGATAATCAGGCTAGTGGCAACTGCAGGTTCCTCACTTTTTATTAAATTAAAGCTCAGAGTGTGGGAGAGGATGTAAAATATTATACCTGTATTTAAGAGTTTCACTTCTCTCTTAGCTTTTAATCCACGTATGTTTTTTATATTTAAATATAGATAAAAATCTACATATGCATTAGAAAAGATTTACTTCCATATTTGAAGTATGGTGTGATGGGGTTTCAAATGCAGCCTAGGAAAACTCTGTCAATGGACTGTTTTCATAGTGCCAGAAATCTCTTTAAAATAACCCTAAATACAATATGACAGATGCCACCTGGAATAATTTTTTGCTAGTTGCTTTCAACTTTTATTTTTTCCTACAGCTAAGTTCATCTAAAACTGGTCACTTACTGTTATGGTAAACATATTGAACTCTTTCCTCTGTTTCGTCTGTGAGTGTTCAGAGAAAATAACTAAACGATTTTTCTTAAGAGGTTGTTACTGTTGAGAGATTTGTCTCTAACTTCACATTTCTGGGTATTTTTAAATATACGTATGTGTACATGTGCATATGTATATGTATTTTTTTATATATTTGTATTTCAAAATGAAAAAGGTAGGATACCCCCTTAGGCCATTCTTTCCATCTCAGATCCTACTCAGCCTAACCCAATTTGACTCCAAATGTTAGATAACATTCCATTTGCTAAATTCTAATTGTATGTTTGTTACAATATTAATAGTTTCATAATGCAACACATTCATACATAGAGTAGCAAGTGCTTAAATGTCTTCCTCTGTTGTTACAGACTGAGTAATTTCTTCCTATATATGCCAACTTATTTGAAAGATCTAATATTGGAATTTCTGGACTTTTTTTTAACTTAGTCGTACAAAGGGATGTCTCCTGATGCCTGTTAGAGTTTAATTTAGAGTAGTAATTAAACTTGAATACTGCCTCATAAACAAAAGATAAACAATAAAACAGCCACATTCCCTGCTGTTTCATAGCTTTCTTTCCCAGATGTTTTAGCCTGGTAGTTTTACACAGTGAACTACCTAGCACGGAGTGGTATGGACAGAGGTCAAAGCCTGGTTCTTTGTAATGGGTTTAAAAAAATTTTTCTTAATTAAATACCACAGAATTTTCTTTTGTGTAGCTGATAAAATTGTCAGATACTGAAGGACACTCAATTAATTGACTTCAGTCTCTCCCTCTTGTTTAACAAGCCGGTGCTAATTTTAAAAAACCCACAAACTTTCTTTTAACTCTTGACAACCAAGAACTATCGCTATTTCTTAATATCTGGGTGCCCAGAGGGTACCTTAGAATCGTTTATGTCATCCTTAAAAAATAAAAATGCCCTTGCAGGAGCTGCTCTCTCCATGTTGATTCTAAGCAACTAAGGAAATGTTCACATTGGAAAGCTTTTAATTTTTTCAAACTGCTCTGCTGGCTACTGGAGCTTCTCTGTCCATCTCTGGACCACTTCTCTGTCAGCCATGATCTTTCTCATTGCCAGGTACTGGTAGGCCGATCGGCTGCAGAAGCCATGTTATTTTCACTGGGTGGGGTAATTACTGAAAGCTGAGAATAGCTGCACTAAAGACACAGGGATACTTTCATGATCCCATTAGCATAAGAGAGGGTAAATTATTCATGCCAAGTGAGGATTCTATGGGGAAAAGTATAGTTAATGCACATAGTTTTTAAATGTATCCCTTTCTGCTCTGAGACTAAATTCTTGTTGGATTCAGTTCTCAGACATTTACGGGAAAGCTCTAGTGGCATGTTAGACGCAGTTCATCTCTTTCTGTTTGCAGCGCTCTCAATAGAGACCATCTGGCAAAGATCCAAAAGGTGATTAAACAAAATGATCAGCTCTTGTTGCTGTGTTACATGTCCAATACTCTGGATTAAAAAACATGACCCACAACAGTCAGCTAACATCATTTTTTTTCTTCCTCTTTCCTCTTCCCCTGTAAGAATTCAGATGGTCCACAAATGTCTATGCCATCTTTGTGTCCTTATGGCCCATAATCATGAACAGGTTGTGCAAATGGCTCTTTCTGTAACACGGTCTGTTCCAGCAGCACAGAAACATTTCATATTAATTGGGTCAATCTAATGTTCATAATGACATGGGGAAAAATTACCCAAATGTGTTTTTATAGTAAACACTTAAAATGTGCCTTCTCCTATTAGAAAATTAAATTTGACATCAGGATCATGTGGCTGATTTATTTTTTAAGATGGAAGAAAATCAAAGCATGACATTCGTCCGCTGAAAATAGTTTAAAGCCCCTTCTAACAGAACAAAAAAAAAAAGGGGGGGAGGGGAGAGGAACGGGCTGTGGTTTAACACCACAATCGGGGATGAATTTACAGTGCTATTCAGAAGAGTACTCCCTTATCATAAACAAGCTGATAATCACACTGAATCTAACTCCCAATTAGCTCTTTCTTCACTCACAGAGATCAGTGTACATGTCCTCCTTAAGCCATGATATGTTGCCGTTGAGTCAGACAGAACATTTATATACCTTATGTCGTATTCAGAATTTAAAGGATTAACGCTATATATTTACCAGAAAAGCCAACTAATCAGCAAGGTAATTTTTCAAACCAATCACTTCAATGCCTGAGTTAAGGTAAAAATGCCAAGACTGTGAATAGGGGACATATGTATCTTATCTTTTTGGGGTTGCACCAAATGCCAAGTACTAGCATAAATTCAACAGAAACCAGACATTGTTGGAAAGTAATTAAAGAAATATTGAAATTAAATCTACCATATGAGTGAAATATTTGTAGGCCCACTTTGTTGTATGCATAAAAATTTGCACGGAATTTAAGAGTGTTTCTTTCTTTCTCTTTTACTTTCTGAGTTGTACTTCATTAAACACAACAAAGAAGTCACCTATGTATATACAGACACAGGATCGGAGGGATCTTTTTCATGCTGAGAATGTTTACAGTCCAAAATTAGATTTACTTAGAGGAGTAATTTATTAAACAAAAAAAAAGTTTCCAAATTTATACCATGAAAAATCAAATTCCACTTTTGAAAGCTTGAAAGATTCACAGAGGTTGTCATCTCTCCTTACTGTGGAAGGTGAAAGCAGTAGGTAAAAGGCACCAACATGTCCAGAGCACTAGACTGGCCTCCCCTCCCCTCAGTGCACCATACCAGATGAAAGGGACCCACATAGCCTTGGGGGGCTTAAGGCTATTACAGGGCCACTCATGCTCTGTTATCATGCTGATTTTCAATTGATTTTTGACTGTACAGTACTTGTTGAAGGGCCTCTAGAGCATCAAACACTGCATTATGGCACTACCCATTCTAATAGTTGGGCCTTTTGTCTTGAGTGCTAACCATTCTGTGATTGCTCCAGCTTCTGAGCAGCTTTTGAATTTGGGTAAGTAGGACAGGTGAAGGGAATTTGACAGCAGTCTTTAGTTGGCTCTTAATGTGGCTTGATGCATTTATTTGTAGTTCTGAATTTTCAGAATAATCTGGTATTGAATTACTGTAAAACACTGCTTTTAATTTATAAAATTACTTCTGATTTAAGTGACTGATCGCAGGGTACCCATGTCTGGGGTCTAACTATACTTTCTCCTTTCTCAAGCTTGTTTTTTGACTCCTTTACTGGTACTAGATATTTAGTTAAAGTTGAAGCTGTTGTTGTAGGAAGCCTTCTAAAGGCTGAAGTAATTTATCTGCCTTCTCCTTTCTTCACGGGTAGGTTTTTCATTCGCTAAAAGATCAGGCCATCTTCTTGTAAGTCTTGATAAGATGAGAATTTTTAAAATCAGATGAGTGTCTATATATTTATGATATCATCTTCAAATAAATGCTTACAATTTCAACTAGTGACTTCTGTTGGCTTGTGTAAGCCCTTGTGCATACAGAAGATGATGTGAATGAATATTTAAAAATGTTTACAAGAATAAAAAGGTACCTGTGAAATCACATATAGAAATGTAGGCTTGCAACTTTCTAGTGTTACGGGAACTACAAGAAATAGATTTAGTCATAAGGATAGGACGACACCAGGAAACGGTAGTGGCCACCCTAACTACCCTGCTAGCTGCCCGCATGATCCAAATGACTGGGAAGATAGCTGTTATTTCAGTGGCCTGTCTGTATCTCCTCAGTTTATCACTCGAGGTAAGGATATGGCTGTCCTGTCATGAGCCACTAGTTGCAGAACTGAATCCAATAGGACCTGTGTAAACTATGCACTCTCTCTGACGCATGCTCTTCCTCATTTATACAGTAGGCACAAGAGTGCTTAGATGTTGCATAAATGTTATGAAACAGTCACCTGTTGTCAGCGGAATGCTCTGATACTCCATGAATGAAAGGTTCTGTAGAAAATGCAAGTGGATTCTTGGAATGGCCTAGATGAATTTCATAAAAGAAACACTGGATATACTGCATTTGTAAATTGTACTGCTTATTTAACACTTCCTCTTTTTTCCAACAAAAGTGGAAAAAAAAGAATGAAATAGTCTTGTTCTTTAAATTTGCATTCGTTTTGATTAATAAGGCTTATGAAATAAGCAATAAAAGATGACAAGGATACACCACCAGTTCTTTAGTGACATTTGCATAAAGATGAGAAGTCTAAAGTGATGTTTCCAATGTTTAAAAGATTGTAAGATTGTTGTATCGCTATATATGTGTAATCCTTGTTTAGCAATTGTTTTGTGGGGTCTTTTTCTCTCCCCCTGAATAACCATAGTAAATGTAGACCAGGGAAAACTTGGTTCTGTGTTGGTATTTATGTCTTAAGGATCTGGTCTTAGGGTAATGTTGGCTTAGAACAAGAATGTTCCACGCATTGTCTTCTTTTTCCTTTTTCTTTCTAGGATTTCCTTAGTACTCTAGAGCTATAGAACAAGTTGTGATGTTTAGTGACCTTATACATCGGTAGCCCTGTCTTTTAAACATGTACATTGATTTTTCTCATCCTGGTATGAGGAGATCTCACATACCTACTGTTCTGCTGCCTGAGAATTTTCAGCATGTTCACAGAGAGTGGTGGCTAAGAATGAAGGCTTAGGGCATCAGAACTGGCAGCAGATATTGGGAGGAGTCTGCTTCATATTTAGAGATTTTCTGTTAACTATGAAATAGAGTGTATCCATTTTGTTGAGAGGGAAGAATTTATAAAGTTTTTTTGTAACTATTTTACTGTTGTTGATTACTGCTTTTAGTAAACACACCGATCTAGATTTAGTAACTTGGGTTTTTACAAAATTTAGGATAACATTTTGAAAAGTACCAACCAGGTGTCTTGATCATGCTTATAGTACTTGCGAAAGATCTGTCTTTTCTTTATGGGTCAGTGGTAGACAGTCCACAGAAGGTTTGAAGAAAGGGGGAGGGAACCGTTTAAAAGCAGTTCTTCATTCTCAGGAGAGAGAAGAGGAAGACACAATCCATGTAAGATCCCGATTCTTCTTGAGAGAAATCAATAGCAATAACAGGGGCACTGCTTTTTTCAGATATGCAAAATTTGGGTCAAACATTTCCAAATAAATGTAAGAAAAGCGTGATTTCCTTATCTTAGAAAACAAACACGGAAAAAAACCCTCCACAAAACCTATTCATTTTTGACAATTCCCATAGAACTACTGCCATTAAGACATGTAGGATCCACAAAAAGACAGCCACAAAGGTCTAATACATCCTAATATTTCTGAACAAAATTTTATCATATCTTATACTTTAGCAGTCAAATAATGAACACCATCTTTTATTTGCACAGGAAAGTTCTGAATCACTTTCAAAAGCCACCAGAGGAAAAGAAATGATAAAGTGAGCTTCAGAGAAAAATAAATTTGTGCTTTCAGTTTGGTTCATTTCTTGAAATATTAACCCATTGAAATCTGTTGGAGAGAAACTTACGCAGTAAACTCTAAATTACCTTTAAGGAATGTGACCACTTCTGTTTAATTGTACTCAGTATAGTAATTCACCTTGTGTGCAGGTATGTGTGGAGTTGGAGGAAGCAAATGATTCTTCATTTCCTACTGTTCCTACTGGCTTATAAGTGACAGCCCCAAAACTTGGCTGTGTTTGGGTTGTTTGTGAAGCCATTGTTATTCCAGCATAAGAAGCAAACACAGAGTTGGCATGACGGGTCTGGTGCCCCTCTTCCTACCTATAGGCTGGGGTAGCAAGCATAGGAAAGAGCAAGACAAAGTGGTTTCCTCGTGCTCCACTGACTGCCCAGCTGCTCGGAGTCTGAAGTCTGTTGTTAACTCCAGATGCTCAAACTTGCACGGGGTGCTATCCTAGACTGCTGACCACATAACTTGAGGAAAGAGCTCAAATTATTTTATGGATGGTTACCTTTGTACACCCTTGACACAATACATTCCTCATGCACAGGCTAGGATTGGGGTCTTCTGTTTTCTTGTGTAAACAGAGCTTTTGCTATTGAAAAGGATTGGTGGTGCAGCCATGAAAGTGAGAGAGGAATTCAGCAAATTATCTATTAAGATGTGATTGGTACCATGAATTTTTTTGACAACTCAACTATTTAAATCTTAAGTAAGTAAAAAGCAGTCTTTTCCTTATAATCTTGCATTATGCCCACCAGCTTATTGTGGCCACAGTTGTTTAAGCAATTACAGTTATTTAAACTTTCCTTGAGCCTCTACATATGCAACTGTAAGTTGGTCATACCTAGATTTAAGGCAGTCCTTGGATGCAGAGAGTTCAGCAGAAGTGAATATGACAAATACGTGCACAGAATTTTATTGCAGAAGTCAGTGCAAAGGTTTTAAATTATTTACGAGTGTAAAATTCAGAAATTCATATGAACTCCCTATCTAATTTTACATTCCTGCCTAAAGAGGATGGAACATCACTTAAATAGCACAAATCAGAATCTTACAGCTTGGAGCTTCCTTCCTCATTCCTCCCACCTCAGATTTACCACTTACTGATGGTTTTCTATTTTGTGGGACTCCTGACCTCGTATATCTGTTAAAGGGGATAGTTCAAGATGAACACAGCCTCCTACTCAGTAGGACCATAGTGTTCTCTTAGCTCCTACTAGATGCTTGGACAAGCAGAGGGTTTAAGTAAAATCCTTTAGCTGAGCCAAAATCTGTTCTTATTTAGGGACTAATCCAAAGCCTTTTAAATCAACAGAAAGATTTTGGTTGACTTCAGTGAGCTTTGGATCAGGCCCTACCTTGCTAATACAACTGAAATCAATGGAACTACATTGGGCTTCTGCTTTGTTTGCACCTAACACACTGAGATCCTGGTGTTCAAACACTTCTCCCAAGTGCTTCACTTAGACAACAATAATTTCAACTTAATTACGTTACTTGGTGTTCATGGACTCCCATTCAGCTGGGTACATAATTCATTGTCTAAACCAACCATGTATGCTGTGCATCCACCACATACCCAAGCGTTATTTTGGTCTTCTAATACTCTATATGAAGAAACTTCTTGTGAAAAGTAAAAAGGGAGTATGACAGGTTTTTGTGTTAGGAAAAAGTATTTTTTTCATATTTCTGTGCTATCAGATTGCAAAGGAAGCTATGTTGAATAAAGAATAGTCAGTCCATAGAACATGTAAAACCCAATGAGTGTAACTTTTGCTGTCAGTTCAGTGCCTTGAGAAAAGTATTAAATCTCCATGTCTTCTCTACAGTCAAAAGGCTGTCACCTTTCTTATTATTTCTTCATTGCTGCCTTTTATTTTTATTTCTCAGTGTTAAACTGAAGTCCAAATTATAATTTGTCACTTGTTAAAGATTTTTATGTAATAATGAGCATTATGGAGATGGCAAATATTTTTGGGCCAGAAGTTGCAAAGGATTAAAAGATCCTATGCATACATCAGTATAGACCTTCCATTTTTAAAAGTGTCTATGACAACCAAAATAGGACATCAGTCTGGCAAAGACATACACTGCTTAACTCTGTATATTGCAAGTCTAGTTATTGAAATATAGGCCCACAGCAGATTTAATATTGACCTCCTCAGTCTTTGTAAGATTTGTTTTCAATTGAGGATTTCATTCTAGCCCTAAACTACAAATATTTTCCTTAAAAAGAAAGGTGTTTGGTTTAACTTATTAGACTTTTGATTAGATTGAGTGTTTATGTGAGTCCACGCACTTAAGATTCATTTTGTGTATTCAGATACTTAATAGATTTTGTGCAAAACATCTGTCACCATGTGAAGATGTATTTGAGTAAGAAAACAATCCTGGTTCATAACATGTTTTTTTGTTTTGTGTGGTAAATTTAGACATATCTTTCTAGATGAGAAGCACTAGACTTAATTAGGGCTTTGTTTTAATGGTCTTATTTTTCAACACTGTTTCATCCATTTTGTGTAATGTGGTAGGTTCCATAAATTTAAAGTATTACAAAATTAAATTTTGATTTAGATGTTACTAAAATGCTTAATGCATATAGATGCCTTTCATTTTAGGGAAACAGAGATAGGCTGATCTGTGATAGCATCTCAACAGACTTTTGGTTTTGGGTTTTCTGCCCTTTTCGTGTGCATGGATTTCAAAGAGAAAGACAACTACTGTACTCATTCTTCAGTCCAAGCGAGAAATAACAATGAAGTTTTCCAGCCAAAAAAGACATAACAAAGACTATCTTATTAGTGTTGAATGTTTCTTAGGTTTTAATTACTTATGGATTTAACTGTTTTCTTTCAGTGTGTTGAATGGACTGTATGTGACCTTCGCAAACTTACTTTAGTGACTTGAGTCATAGTCAATAGCTAACCACTGTGTTTGGGCCTCTTTTCTTTTTTTTGTTGTTTTTTTGTTTGTTTTTCTTACAATAATGAAATTCATCCTGCCTTATCCATTTCTAGAAGATCTTCTGCATACTAGTGCGTAGCTGCAATACTAGACGAAACACTTCCATTTAGCTGTGAATTTGTTATCCTAATTATTATCCTAATTATATCCCTGAGTTATATCTTATTAGCAGTTAATATTCCCAGCTTTGAGCACAGTTTGGCATAAAGTTCTGTCTATGAGCAAGGTTTTATAAAAGAAGGGCTTTATCGATTATTATTATTATAATTATTTTTAAAGATCTTTCATTCTATTAATCTATAAATCAGGTTCAACTACAGATTTGTCCCTTTTTTGTCATTTTGTTTTCTCTTACAAATCTGAATTAGGGCAGAAATATGTTTTATATAGTCAAGCCTTTCTCATCTGATAATTCATCAGTGACATTTAAGTTTTGGTTTCAAACCTGTAAACTAATCCTGCATTCCTAGGACCACCAAAGAGAACTTCATTTAATCTAGAAGTTCACACTGTCAGATTTTAGTTCTACTGTATGCCGATTAACCCTCCTTTAAGTTCTTCCAAATGTCTATCAATCCAGTTTGTTTAAGAGAAATAAGCTGTCCTTTTATTTTAGAATTAATAAAGAATTTTACATCTTTCTGAAGCAATCTTGTCATTCTTACTGACTTCATTGATGTGAATGTAAAGTACATAACAGGTCAAATTCTAAGTTCAGTGGGAGTTGCTGGTAGCACAGCCTGTACATTTGAAAGCAGAATTGATTCGCTCTTGGTGTGTCTGTGCAGCAAAAAAGTCTTTTCTCTGCTTATATAGATTTGAGTTTGATTCTCATGTAATTTTCTATGATTACATTACATGAGCTCAGAGGAGTAGCTTGTATTCTTAGTAGGGATATGTGTGTGTGTTTATATATATTTCCTTCTTTTTCTCTCTGTCTGTTCACATATAAACATATTACATGCTTCTTTAGAGAATTTCCTTGTAAGGTTCAGTTGTTCTTAAAAGAATAAGAACTTGTTTAGCACATAATTTGTAAACTATGCAAAGAGCACCCTCCTGCTGAGGCAAATCCTGGAACAATACAACCGGACCTGCTTTTCTGGCCGCTGTAGTACTCTTGAACATGAGGGTCCTAGTTCAAACTGTGGCTGTAATGAGCATGGTATACCCATGCATGGCCAGATGTCCAATGGAGGATCCACGTATTGGTCTTCTGTTCCAGTCTTCCATCAAACAGCTGTTTATTATTGCATGATTCATTTTAATGCCCTCTGCTCTTATGCCTTCTCTATGCTGATTAGGCGTCCTTGAGCTGTCTGTCTTGTTTCACGGGTGTGAGTTATAAGTTGTATAAACAAAATAAGATTATTGGATGTAGAAGAAAAGGGAGAATGCCAGTTAAATGGTGAGCAGGAATGTTGCTGTTAAATTCAGGTGAAACCACAGATTTTTTTATTTGTGTGCTTTACCTTAAAACTGGGCAAAAACTTTAACTCACGCTTTCAGAAGAAAGACTTACTTCATTTACACCAGCCTTCTTATGCTTTAAGTAACTGATTCAGAAGTGATAATCTACTCAAATATTACTTTCTTTTTGTCTTTTTATAATGATCCTTTAAACAACTTGTTAGGATCCCTGTATTTTTAGATTGCTATAGGTAGAAAACATTGACGTTTAAAAAATCTTTTTTCAAAGTACTTTAGAATATTTCCTTCTGTAAATCATCTCTTATATATTAAAAAGCATCTTTCCTTTTTTTCTTCCTACGTAGTACATATTTGAGGTTATAACAACAGAAGTTCTAAGCTTAGTTCTTTCCCCCCCTGCCCTTTATTTTTCTTTAAGTTGATGATTTTGAGGGCTGGTCTTTCTCTTAGTTACATTAAGTATTCATGAAGGTAGGGTGATTTTAGTGGTGTTTTTTTGTTTGTTTTTAATAGTATGGCAGAGAAAAGCAAGACATAGCTGGGGAGGATTAAGCCTTTTAAAAACAGCTTTTGTAGGACATGGACAAAGGTTTGTCAGGTTTTTCTTGAATCAGCCCACATCTGTTATAAAAAATGGTAGATCTGCAGACAGGCTATGGCTTCTGTCATGTCCAGGGGAATCCACTGAATCTTGGCCCTCATTTAGGATTCCCTCCTGATGAGCAAATTCCCATGACAACTTTTGAAGCTTTAAAAGCTTTGGGTTTGTTTTAAAAGGCCTCTGAGCATAGGCAATGTTTTCCTATGCATTTAGAAACAAAAAACTGAGCTTTTAAACCTTCAAATATCGCTGTGGGGATACTTTTTTCTTCTCAGCAGACCAAGTCGGAGACCCACACCTCTTGCAGGTGTTATCTGTGCATGTGCATTTTGTGAAAATTGTGATGCACCATCTCAACTGAAGCACAAATGTGACAGTAGTGTGCATGTAATTCTTATTGTTATGTTTCACTGTTTTTTGTTTTTAAGAACAAGCTATTGTTTTGGTTCTGTGGAACAACTGATGTCGTTGCCAATTTTGGGTTTAGGTTGTTTTCATTTCTTCTTCATGTATGTCCTCTAATGGAAAAGCTAACAAATAATCTTCAGAAGAACAGACTTAGTGAAAGTCCCTGGTTACGTTTCAGTTATCTGAAGGATGTTGGTCTTTTTGCTTCAGCCTTACTGTTTTCTTCTACAATTAATATCAGTTGCACAATAAAAGGTAGTTTTCTATAAGTATATGGGCCATACCATATATAAGCCCCAGTCTGTGATCACCAGATGAGAAATAACGTACAATAGAAATGAGTGTACAGATCGTCAGAATGGTGAAATAACAGAAATACTCATTCCACTCCATCTTTTTGCACCTTAAACACCTGAGGTCAAATTTTGTCATGTTTTGAGGGGAAGGGTAGGGGGATTTTTAGAATTAAGTGTAGATACTAAATGAATATATTAACAGTGTGTTTCTCCTGTGTTGTTCTCAAAACACCTGTTAAAACAAATAAGCACATATTTCAGGATTGATGATACTAACTGGCAAACTTGGCACCAAATAACCTGCTGAAACTAAAATGTTGATGCAGAACATGTGCTTAACTTAACAGTCCATAACCCTGTTTTTGGAACACTGAAATACCTACCCCGAGGAAAGCTCGTAAAATGAAGGTCTTTAAAGTTCATAGATTGGACCAATGAAGCTGCAGCTGTTTTTAAGAATGTGTGTCTTCATTGACTCCTATTAATTCAAGATGGCCAAGTATATGAAATATGAGACATGAAAGCACTGAGAAAGATTTTTTTTAAAGTGTGCCTTCCATAGGTTCAGTGGCTAAAGGAAAGTGCAGAAAAGGGATGCTTGGAGAGGTAAACATTCTGCTTTTGGGAAGACTAGATATTGCAGGTAGATCTGAAAGAATTTTTCTCAGTTTCTAAGGGTATTTAATCGAGATTTTTATAACATATAATGCTTGATTATTCTAGAAATTCCCAATGCCCTTAAGATTCTATTGCTTGGGATTAGGTTGAATAATTTGGCATATCCCTAATCATGTTTCCCCATGTGTGACATTCCAGCCGTATCTGTCTTACTTTACTGTTAAATATATAATTTATAAATAGGTAACAAACCTGATAAGCTTGTTTGAAACTATTCTAGAACGAAATTACTTGTTTTGTATTGTGTGCGATAACTTCAAACTGCTTTAGAATAACTGTTCTCAACAAAGAAGAAATCTTTGTTATATTATTCATCTGGAGGCACTGGAAATTAAAAAGCTAAACTACTGCAACAACTAGGACATATTATTTCTGAAGTGCTCCTCAAGAAATTAACTTTCTGCACCAGGCAAACCTGAATTTGTAATAAATACTTGAACACACATACTTTTTCCTTTTTGCGCTTGTCCACACAGAGTGCATGTTTATTGTTATTTTTAAGTGAAAGAAATTAGAATAAGCTATATTGAGCTGAACAGAATTTTCTTCATTGAATTTTTTTGGCTGTGTAGCTTCTCTGACAAAAAGCTTACTATCTTCCATCTCACCAAATGTGACGTTCTTTCTGTCCAAACTGTATGTTTTATTGTTAGGATTTTGGGATATGGTGGTTTTATTTCTTTTTTTCAGGAATAAACAAGAAACACCATCTCGTGATGAATAGCCTGACATAATAGGAAAATAGAATACTTGAGCCCTGAATTCGTGAAGGGGAGACAGACTGTTTTTTTTTTCTTTAGTGTCCTTAAAACTTATTTTTTTTGTTTGATAAATGAACAAAAATCGAGGGGAAAAACAAGTTGTCCTTAACAAGGAAATTATTTAGAAGTGCAACATGTTTACATATCTGGATGAGAACAGTGCATTGATAACAGTGACTGCATGCATCACATGATGCAACCTTTCAACAACTGTGTGTCTGCTGGAAACATCTGTGAAGGGTGACCTTTTGCCCCAAGGAAGAATGCTCTGAAGGTGGGGAATGCCGTTATCTGTCCTGTCCCACTGTGTGCAGATGATGCCCATCACTGCCCTTGCACCTACCCGGTTACGTAGCTCTTCAAATACGAATTGGATGAACCAAAACTGAGCATATTCTTCCTGAAGAAATATTGAAATCCAGTTTGCTTTTGCCTTAGTGGGAAACCAGATGTTCAGCCAGGGCCTCGGATAGTATAAAACTTGAATGAGACCCTTAGCCTCTAAGTAGTCTTATTAACTAGTAAGTCACCTGAAGAGGGATTGCTAATATCTGATGCACCTGCCACTCCCTCAGATCCTTTACTTCTGCAGATCATTTCTTACCAGTTTTATGGAAACCAGTATATACAGCACGTCACCGTTCAGACACATTGGTTCAAGTTATAAATTGTATTGAGGAGACACAGAAGGCATCAGCAGTTTCTTTTTTGAGTAGTGGCAAAGGGAAGGAGGAGGAGGAGCATGCGTAGATTGGGGAATAAATAATAATAATGAAGTGCTGGGAATATTTTCAGACAAATGTACTTCTTATTTTCATAGGAAAGAAATATTTTACTAGATATAATATGAGAAACTTTCTGTTATCCTGCAGTTCTTAATTCACAAGCCTGGGTTTCACAGTACAGGTGCCTCTCTGAAAGGTGACATGACGGTGATTGCTGTTTCTCCTAATATGCTGCTGTGTTTGCAGTGGTCATTCATGGACAGCTATTGGGAGCCTGTTAGTCAACATGGCCCCACAGCCACCTGTTATAGGTGAAGAGGTAATTTGCCTCAAGTGGTTGTAGTGATTTAAGTGTGTGGTTTGGGCTTGTGCATTTTTTTAAGGAAAAAACACAATATAAGGATCTTTGGCTCTTAAAAAAAAAGCAGCAAATATTCTATCCCAAAAGATGGGATGAAGAAGGGTTATTCCCCCTAACACCCTCTAGTCCCACAGAACAACTGCATGCTTCAGCACGGATTTCTCTGCTAGTTGGATCCCAGGAGGCCTTATTGAGTGCAGTGCTGCTCAGGGAGTTGCAGCTGTATAAAATGTGTGTGTGTGGGAATGTAGTTTGTACGAATTGTTCTTTACCTTGGTTTGGGTTCAGCATGGCAGCTGCACTCCGACTTTGTGTGACAGCACAAAGGACAGCAAAAGTGAAAAGCAAGTCAGCAAGTAGAGAGACAAAAGCAACGATCAGCTAATACAGCTCCACATGGTCTAACTAATTTATGAGAAAAAAACCCTGTTCTGTTCATTGGATCAGCACTCTGAGGAGGCAGGTGGAATTGTAGGAAGTTTTCATTAAGTCTCTGGAGCAACTAAGGAAGCCACTAGAGATTCTTCTCAGTTTGAACTTTATCAGGGTCTACGCTTAATCAATATGGTATTGGAAAAAGAATTAATTACTAAAGCAGAATAAAACAGCTGCATTTTAAACTAAGGATCCATCAATTCAGTAATCTTCCAGTTACAGGCTAGGTGCCGTGAGGATCATTTTGACTTCATGTAATGAGGAACTGAGGGAGTTTCCTCATGAACAGGCTGGGAATTCACATTAGCCTATTTCAGCTATTTGTCATCAGTACAACTCATTTCTCCCCTTCTGAATTGCAATTTGTATTTGATATACTGTCAAACCCACAAAATTCCCATATTCATGGAACTGAAAGCATTAATGCGGAAATCATTGTCACCATGAGAAAAAGTCTTAACCTTCCTGAGCCTCTTTATTCTATAGGCTGTGGCTCAAGTGGTTTCATGCCGGACATACCTCTATTGTGTTCATTGTGAGGGTCAGGGACCTGCCTGTTGAAGAAGCAGTAATTTGAACACAGCCTGTAAATGTTTCATCTGTAATTTCCATAATGGTGAATTTCAAGGAGGGCTGAGAAGGGTTATGGGAGATGAATTAGGTTTTTAGTGAGCTCATTAGGAAGCCAAACAGAGTTTAGACAGCAAGGCGGTGAGTGTGGCTGTAATCAGTTCTGCTCGCTTTGTTCCCTGCCTTCGGGACATTTTTTGAAAACTTCATGGCAGGGGCTGATGAGAATATACTGAGCAGAGGCTGCAATCTGATGGTTGACTTGTTGATTTGTAAACCTCTTAATTCATTTTTTGTTCAATTTAATCTTTTCTTTCTTAAGGAAAATTAGTTGAATGTTAGCCCTCTTTGCACTATTCACCTCTTAAATTATGCTCATTTTGAGGAGCTTGTTATGCCTGAATAAACATGAAATGACTTGGCATTTTCCCATAAGAGGCACACCCATTTTAATACCATGTATTTACCATTCCTGGAAATGTCTCATTAACTTCTGAAAATCTGTGAGCATGATATTTTTGGGCTACTGTAACACACCTCTTGGCAGTCACAGAAGGCAGTTTGGTTAATGCTTCATAATATCCATTTTTATTCTCAACATGAAGAAAAGCTCTCTATAGAAAATTGATGTAGTTTGCTCCTGCTAATTTTCATGCTCATTCCAATTAATTTAACATGACCCAGATTTTCTTCCTCGGGCTCATCCTGACTAATTAGTAAGGCAACACCTAGAACAAGTTCTGTTTAATAACATTGAAGAACACTAGTTGTGAGTGATTTTGATGCTAATAAAGATATTCACTGATGGGACAGATATTTGATGTCAATTATAGTATGTAATTTAGAAGTCCCAATGTGCTGGATAGAGTATAGGAAGGCTGGCAAATCGCTATGGGAAATATTTTTTCTTTTTGTTAAAAAGACTTCCAAAGAACCTTGCTATCCTCTGAGACCAAATAGTTTATTTTTTTGGTACAACTAGTAGCATTGTCAGCTAATTCCACAGTAATAGATGGAGTGGTGCTGCTAAGGATGTACATGTGAACCATGGACAGCCATGGCCCAGGCTTGCAGTATTTACTGAACCTTTATCACAGATGGGAAAAGCCATCATGGGTACCAGGAAGAAGCACTGTTCGAGGAGAAAAGGGTGGTCTACTCATGTCCTTGATTAAGCTTCTTTTTCCATTGTCCAGATGAATCTAATTTGTAAGAAATAAATGAGGTTGAAAATGGAGAATTGTTAGTGCTTTGTGAATGAATTACTAATGTTGGCATTTCTTCTTCCAAAAAAATGGCCCCAGACATGCACTACATGTGATAATTCTTTCCTGTGCTCTGAGAGCCGGGGAGAAGTTATCTCCACCTGCACATGCAGGGCTGGTGCTCATGTAAGTGTCCTTGCTGTGGAGAGACCGGCAACACAGGCAGGTCTTGGTCCCTGCGGGCACTTATCCTCCTCTCTGGTAAAGTCCTGTGGCTCTATGTGTGTCATCCATGCCAAAAGAAACACAGCACGTGTGGCCGGTGAAGAGTGAAGTCCAGAGAGTGTTTTTGCATTGGGTTCCTTGGAGGTAGAAATGGGAAATGCCAAATGATAGTATCTCACTCTGTTCTCTGAAAAAATTCCCATGTGTGCCATGGGACTTTGATCAGCTGCAGATACAAAAACCTGTATGGTCTCTTCACATTACTAAAACCAAAAGCAAATCTTATGCTGCCACTTCGTTAAATGAAAATATTGCAATTTAGTTGAAGGAGAAAATAAATAATATGTCCTTGTGCATCTATTTTGATTGTAAGTACCTATGTCTGAGAACCTGCCTTCTAACAGAGTATTTCAGGATGTAAAGAAAACATGTCCTCTTTAAGATATGCATTTGGAGTTGAAGAAGAATTAGTAAAAACAATAGCCAAACTCAGACTTGAAAAAATGTAATGCTCAAATGAGAACAGGAGTTCATTGACATGTTTATCTTTAAAAGTAATAATGTATAATACTCATTTATCTAAAAGCTACCACCAAATACTATCAAAAGGAATATTATGTATTACTTTTAAAGCAGTTTTCATTGAAAGCTGTGGTCCTTGCTCATTTGTGTTCTTTTGAAAACCCTTGTCCCTTATGTTGCTGAAGGTTGCTTTCTGAGCCAATAACAGAAAAGGAATAGAATATCTTGTGTTAGATAACACTCCAACACTATTAGCATCTCAGTTCTCATCTGCTGTATAAATCTCTGATCATTTTTAAAAGCTGATGTAGTGAGACACAGGTAAAAATATCTTAACTATAAAATTGCAAAAGGGAGCTTAATGTGTTTGAGGCAAATTTTAATTGCTGAAATCCCAATTTTTTTTTTTGACTACCAAGCCCTCTCATTGGTGTCATTTCACAGAGTTTTTAAGAAAAGAGGGAGAAGGACAGAGACAGAAAGACTGTGTGAATTTTCTTCTAATGCATAATGCATTTAAACACTGCAGTTTCCAGACTAATTGCCACTAACCTGCTGAAAAACGATTCCTGTGAACACCCTTGCAGTAAGGAGTCAGACATGACCATGTCTGTGGTGATTCCTAGCTGGTGACAATTCTGTTGTTCTGGGTCAGTGGTGAATACCTCACTCAAATGGTGCATAGTCAGCCAGTTCTTAATTTTTCATCCCCTCAAGAGTGCATTCAATGACTTTATCACTGAGAAGAATGAGTCCCCTGCCTAGTGTGATCAAGATCTGGAAATCTGCTGCATCAGCACATTTATCCCAGGCTGCTACTTGATTGGTGGGGCTTAGATTTGATCTTATGGCATAGGTGTCAGTTCTGTAACAGACTGGGTGAACAGCCTGTCCAGGGGGAAACTCAAGAGAAGTCTCGTAACCTGCCAGGTTTTTTTTTTGTTTGGTGTTCCTACGTATAGCCAATCATATTTCCTCTGAAGAGGGGGAGTAGGGTGACGGAAGTTCTCTGGAGCCCAACTTGTGAGGTCCTTCCTTAGGAAGAGCTCAGGGACACAAACCAATCTGGGAATACTTTGTAGGTGCTGCATATTTGTATTTTGCAACACTTTGTGTTGCAGTGAAAGACTTGAAATGAAATTACAGGCTTATTAACAGAAAAGCAAAGCATCAGGTGTTAAAGTGGGAGTCTGCGCTTTTTAGTTTTGAGCTGTGAACTTTTAGACAAATAGTGTCAGTGCCCTGTGGTTTTTCTATTTTTATGGTCTTTATTTTCTAAATCAAATTATTAGAAATTCTTGTCAAATGCTTTTTTCCATCTTCCTATGAAATTTTGCACTGCTCTCTCCGTTCTTTTGATCACATAAAGCAGATCCAAAGCATCCTATGGGACAGTTTGCATGTGGAGAGAGGAGAAGGCCATGGCCTTCCCTTCGTTTTTGTTTGATTTATGATAGTATCTGGTTACTGGAAACAAACCAGGAAAACTGTAAGATGGGAGAAAATAAGTTGATTGTAAGCCTTTCTGAAACTATAAAGATCTTGCTTTGTTAACTAGTTGAAATTTTCTGGCCAGAATTCACATCTGCACGCTTGCTGCTTCCTCCAGTTTGAGGTATTTGGATATCCCGAAGCCAGACTCTAAGAAAATAGCACTAGGAACTAACTAGGGACTTCAGCTCTTAAGTGCTTACTCTTATAATCTGTCTACTGAGCTTGAAAGACAAAACATTGCAGGCCTTTCCAGTGGCCGCTTTTAAGTATTGATTATATATAGCAGATGAGGTATAGATAGTTTGCACTTTACATTTACAAGGCAAAGGGCTTCTTGGAGGAAAATACTCTTAAAAAATATTTTTCCAAAAGGAAATATAGTTGGATCCAAAGCACGTGATTGTTGGCTGGAACGTGATTAACCAGTGGGTGCAACCGCTGTATTGAGCCCTTTGTTGTGAGCAACAAATAGCACCGTTTAGCACACACTTATAAACAGTATTAGTTATGTTTCCAAATACCTAGCACACTATATTTGAAGTACAGGCTTTAACTTAAACCTACAAGAGCAGACTGTCAGTGTTCGCACGTAACCCTTCACATTCTGGCATTTTCCAGACTGCCAGCCAAATGAACACTTTAGGAGGAGGTGCATATATATGTCCGCAGCACCCAGCGGGTTAATCCACCCTACTGTGCATAGGTGTTGGAGCTCTTACGGTACGTAAGACTTGCCAAGTTTGGAGTTGTTTTATTTTGGTTTGTTTTTTTCCCTGGCCTATGCATTCACAGCAAGCATCTTTTCTGATGCTGCTCAAGTGTTTGTGAATGCATATCGAGATGGTACTTTCATTTGTGTTTTATGTAATATTTGTGTACATTTTACCACTTGGAAAAGCTTTTGCAGTTCATTTTGGCACTTTTCTATTAAAACACCTTTTTCTTTTTAATTTTAACATTCAGCCATCCTCCATTTTATAAAACATCTTAAAATAAATGAATGTGCATTTTGGGCTTGTGGCCTAACAAATGTCCTTTGTAATAAGTAAAGCTTTTAGTTTAGTATCTCTCAGGAATAAATGTGTGTTGCTCTTCTAGTCCTAATGTGTTTTTTTTTTTTTATGATGAAAAAAATCCCGTAAATATGCACTTGTATGCAATATTTCCATTGGTAGTTTTTAATAACTAAATAACTCTGAAAAGAGAGGTTTCTAATGTAGGCAGTACCTGGACACTTACTGTATTAGTGGGCATCCCTTTAAGAAATCTCCTGAACAAGCAGTTGTCTAAGGGCAACTGCAAGACAATAAAATACCTCACAATTTATAAGTTTGTAACAGCTGTAGAGAAAATTGAGATGCTCTGATGGCTATTTGCCTTTTCAAAATAAGCCATTTTTATTCTTAAAGAAACCACAGCAATGATTTACTGAAGAACAGTACAAGATGTTAGCCATCATCTGCTTTAAGTTCTCTACACTCCGCTATGTATAAAGAACTGGAAAATGTCAAAGGTTAAATATTTATGAGATACTATTGAACTTAAGTAATTAACTTCAACTGCAGGTAGAATTTTAATTGAACTTGGCTATTTTGCCTGCATTTGATCTTATACCAATGACAAAAATGACAGGATAGCAAATAAGATATAGTACTTAAAATAAAATACAACTTTTTAGTGTATATTAACTTCCGTACAGTTGACTGAGGAAACTAAAAACACTATTCCACTTACTCCAACATGCATAGACAACTAAAAAAAGAAAATATTCTCTTAAAGGTGTGCTTTAGGCAACAAAAAAAAGGGTTTTTTTTCTGATTTCTTTAATGACTTGTTATGGTTGTCCCAGCTGTAGCCAAAGTCTGCAGCTGGTATTCTTAACAGAATTTCTATGAGAACGCTAAATATATTTCTCTAAAAATCTATAAAAAAGTGATTTTAAAAGAACTCAATTCAGATGGCAGCACAAGGACTTTTTGTGTTTAGTAGGATGAAAAATTTAGAGAGAATAGCAGTTATTTACATTCATACTGCAAAGTAATTACTGAAGCAGGCAAAATACTTAAACCTAATTTAATAATACTTTCTTTCAGCGTAGGTGCCAAAACCTGGGTGTAAACTTCTCAGCTTGTGCTGAGGGAGGGGTGGGGACTGAAGTTAAAACCGTGTAGAAACAAGTGAATTGAACACTTTTCTGGTGAGGTACAAATTGAGTTTAACTTTTAAACAGGAGAGCATCATAAATCAGCATAAACCATAAGTTTTAATGAGTATATCTCCTCTGGAATTGTGCAGTGCTTGCAATTTTGTGTGAACAAGACAAGGATCTGGTCTTACACTCTTTACTCAGGCAAAACTGCCACTGACATTAATGATAATTTTGCTTGAATAGAACAAAGTGCTTGATGGTGGTTATGCCAGCATGAGGGGTGTGAGATTAGGATAAATGTGCAAAAACCTACAACTTCAAATGGCTGTACCTTTGACTTCTTGAGCTAGCATTTCCTTAAACTACAAGGATCTTAATTATAACATTTGCTGGTTCAAAGATTAACATTTAGCATTCTGGGAAAGACTTTCTGGACTTTAGTAACCTGATCAGCGTGATCTCTTTGCCTCTTTCTGGTTCTTTGTATTGCAGGGGAGATGATAGTATCTAGTACATTCCTTGGATGACTTGAAGATAGCAGCCTTCTGTGTTTGGGGCTGAAAGATTGTGAACTGTGTGTTAGCAGAAATGCCACACAGGGGAGGTGAATAGAACATTAAAAAAGCTTTAACTTTACGTACTGCAGAGCAAGCAGAGTTGAATCTGAGAGCTGGGACTTAAGTGGACATTTGTCCCTGCTTTCTTCCCTAATAAAATCTGAGTGTTAACTGTGGATAAGGGCATTTGAGAGATCACTAAAAATGAATCATTGAGTGCCCAGAAGAGCTTTATTATGATATACTATGGAGAACTTTAGAACATACAGTGTACTTTTTAAGTGCTTATCGGATGCATGTATGAGATACTAGTATAGAAGTAACTCTTTTTGTCCTTTGCTGCAGAAGCAAAATAATTTGCTGAATTACAATGATAAAATGAAACTCATCAAAAACTGGATCTGTGTGGTCCTTTTAGGCCCTGTATTCCCATCGTAAAAGGCTATGGAGTAAAGAACCACAAGATCCAACCAGCAATATTTGTTGTGTTTGTGTAATCCATTTTGAAAGTTTCTGACACAAATACTAAAACTGAAAAAAAATCTCAGTGCAGAAGTCCTGACTGGCAAAACTGAGAGGTTTGGGGTTTTTTTTTTGTTGTTGTTTTTTTTTTTTAAATGCTAAATTTAAAATATCCCCAGACTGATATTGGATTCCAGGACTGAGTTCTTGTAAGTAGAGCAAAGAGAGGATGCTTGGTTCAGTTTATTTGCCCTGATAACAATTAGATAGGAGTTATACTGCTCCCAAAGTTCCACAAGGATATTGTCGCTTCCCAGCTAACTGATGTGAAAATACCATGGAAAGTAAATTATTAAACTATACTGTTATTACTAACTTGCCAGCTCCAGAGAAACAAATGCAGCCACATTTACATACGTGTCCATCTGTCTGTTTTTACACTTTATGTCTTCAGCCAGTGGGTGAAATTGTTTTAATCCAAGCTGCAGTCTGATTTTTTTTTCTTTTTTTTCTTTGCTGGTATTTCTCTGTTTGTGTACGGTTTTTGTAGATGGACAAGCATATACTTGACAGTAGCTACTTCTTAATTGTTCTTTTAAGTAACCTAATCTAACTGACCATGGTAGTTTTAACTGAAGTAAGCAGCATTCTCCTCCATGGATAATTTTCGTTAGTTAGCAGATTGTTACCACCTCAATGTTGCTGAAATCCCTAATCTCAGGTCAGCGTGAAGCTGCAGTGGTTACAATCCTGTTGCCTGATGCAGTGTGAATGGAAGTGCTTTCTGTCAGAAACATGTGGTCTCTTCAGTGGAGAGCCTGCGTAAATCCTGTGTAAATAGAGGGAGGCTAACAAAGGATGAGCCCCTGCAGCTCAGAGCATTTGGAGCCATTTGGAGGCTGAATTTGCTAAATGCTGCTTATACCGCCTGAAAAGTTGAAGAGAAAGGAGCATAAAATCCCCTCTTTTTTCTCTTTCTGCTCCTACCCTGGGGGGAGGGTGTTAAGGGCCAGGGAAGCCTGAGGTAAGCCTATGAAGACTGTTTTTTCAGTGCTCTTTTGAGTGTGAAAAAGGTGGCATGGGTCACTGTCCCTTCTTTAATGTCGGAAAACCCACACAGTTAGTAAATGTTGCATGTAAACTAAAGCATTTCATCCCTTCTCCTGCACTCCACGGCAGTGGGCCATGAACTAGTCACTTGAAAATCACAGAAAAATTTCACGTCAATGTGTCCGGACAGTTTAGCACAGCAGGAACGTAAGAGAGATCAGTAATTAGCAGGTTGCTTTACTGTTCCCCTTGTCTGAATTGGAACAATTTTTTTCACCTTATGTAAAAAACCGTTGGATTATAATGAACAAACCACAAACTTACTGGCTATAAAAAAAGAGCAAATTTAAACTGGTGTTTATTAGTTTGGTCTTTAAAAATCTGGAAAAATATGGTTTTGGCTTTTGAATATAATCGCGAAGAATTCTCAATTCACAACACAAATAAACGCTACCTTTAAGCACAGACAATTAAGGACAAAAAATACCGATCTTTTTTTTCTATTTTTGGACAGGAAAACAATAAAAGAGGAAATGTGAAACATTACCGTTCTGCAGATAATTTTGAAAGATTTCAATCACCAATTTTATTGCATCATGCCATAACAATGACATAACTGGAATGTCATTCCTACTTTTGAGTCTATAATAAAATATTTATACATGGCTTTTTGAAAATAAGATAAATTAGTGATTATAGAAAGATGCCTATCCAGAAATAGAAAATGAACAGTTTTTATTCTGTCTCTTTTTGTAAATACAATTTAGATACCAGATACCATACAACTCTTTAAGCCTTTAGCATATATTGCCAGATGGCAATAGGGACTTGCTCCTGACTGACAAACTATGCTAAAATGTGATTTGACCAAGTAGAATAGCTTTGTAGGTAATGTATGATAATGGCTTAGGTTCTCCTCCTTTTCTTCCTATTTGAATTTACAATAGTTATTAATGCCCAGATTGTATGAAATTTGTACACGTCATCTTTAAATTATTAGCCCAGTGAC
This sequence comes from Dromococcyx pavoninus, assembly GCA_033558185.1. NCBI lineage: Eukaryota > Metazoa > Chordata > Aves > Cuculiformes > Neomorphidae > Dromococcyx > Dromococcyx pavoninus. The sequence continues at coordinate 5,350,732 of JAUMJL010000044.1, read as the reverse complement.
ATTGCTTTATTATACTCTGGAAGTTGAAAGATCTTCCAAAAGAACAGCAGAGAGAAGGCCAGCTCTTCATCTCTTCCCTACTACTAAAAGGGCAAAAGAGTAACATCTTCTGTAGTAAGAGAAATTGTAGTCTGCATGTCTTCCTGTTCCTTCTAGTGCACCAATGTCCAACCTTTCTTTCCTTCCAAGAAACTCACTAAAACGTATGACATAGCACCATGAGACATGCCTGGTGTCTCAGAAACATAAAAAGTGGTGGGGGGAATGCAGGAGCCTGATTACAGCAGCTCACTCAAGGACACCCGGCTCCAGGATGGGACAAGCAATGGCTGAGCATACAGGTCAATCTGGGATGCCTGTGTCAGACCTAAACAGCTTCTGATGGCTTTTTTCCTCCTGCAGTCAAGTAATTCAGCAAAACCAGCACACATACTGGCAGAGCACTGATGATGATGGCACAGCGCTTAAACTGGGCTGCCCTCTTAAACTGTTGGTTTTTGAAGGACCAGGTTTGCCACCCATAAGCTATCATAACCCTAGGCAGTAAGATGCTGTAGATAAGTATTGCTTCTGTGGTGTGAAGAGACTAAGTCAACTTCCATGAACAGTGGTCACTAAAAGGAGGAGGAAAAAAGTCCCCACAGATAGCACTTCATTCAGAGAATTGTGATCTGCTGAAGCTGTAAGGCTAGAAGTCTGATGATTTTGACAGGGTAGAATGGAGATAAGGAGTTCTCTTGAAAGATCTTTGATTCTGGAGCTGACCTTCCCTCTCTATTAGCCATCCCTACAGCAGACTGTCTTATCTTCAAAATGCTTCTCTTCCCAGCTTTTTGGCAGTGGTAATTAACCAGATTTTTAAGATTTTTCTCTGGTGATGATGTTGATTACATTACTAAGTTGAACATACTTATTAATAATGCTTTTCTATACTTATATGTTCAGATGGACACATAGGTACAAACTAGTAATTGTAAATTGTTAATATAAGCTACGTGCAGATTCTCCTCTTTGTTTTGCATTTAAATTTACATATTCTACTTACTTAAGATCAGCATAGTGCACTGCAGCTTTCCTTTTCAGGATCTTTCAACTTCGTGAAGTTTCTTGTCCCATTCCCCTTACCTTAAATATCCCTCCTCTTCTCTCTTTGCTTTTAGCACGATAAACTATAAAGCTGTCAGGGACCTCTCATGGTGAAGAAACTCAAATACTGTGCCCTGAAATGCGTTTTTCCAAAAATCACTTTTCTTACTGATCTGCTTATTATGATGGTAATAGAAACTATTTCTAGAGTTTGAATATTGGATGTTACTAGGCTTCTGTGCTTTGCCCTGACTGGATTATCTTTTTTGTTAGTTTTTCTAGATTCGTAATCTGTTATTCATCTTGTTCACAAATAATGAAATGACTACATGAGCAGCTTCTGAGGAGCACTTGCTTCATCTCTTGCTGGGTCTTTACTCCGTGAAGAACACAAAGAAGGACTAGGGTTGAGATAATACCAACAGTGTGGAGAACTGTCAAATATGAGTTCATAGTTACAGAAAGGTTGGATTGGCCTTCTGTAGGACTGGATTCTGTTTCCTGAAGAAGCTGTATGAACATTAGGGTCAGCAAGCTAATCTGTCCAAGGAAATCAGATCAAAATTCCGATGCAATGGAAAACGTGTTCTAACTACATATTCAGTATTTTTAAATAAGAGGTAGTCTCCTTCTCTTTCAGTGTAAAATAATTTATCCTGTGGGAAGAAACCCTCAGCATGTGCTAAGGATATCTGCACACAGAGCTAGTTTGGAAGCCTGACTTCCCACTGTGTAAATATGACTTGCATCTTCAGCCTCCTCCACAAACCCTTCCTCTAGAAAAGAAAGTCTCTAAGGAACTCTGTATGTGTAACTTTGCAAAGTTTCTTACAAATTCTCTCCATCTTTTATAGGGGGTATTGAGACTACGATATAGAATTAATATAATCTTAAACAAGCTGGGTAAAGTGCAATTCCTTACTGGCTTGAGTCCTGTGTAGTCATTGATGTATCCACAAAGACAGAGCTATATAACAATCCTCCACTGTCCTAGAACAGTGATAGGATTTTTCAGCCACTTGTACTCTTTGCACAAGAATAAATGTGCAAAGCAGGAGATAGTCACCTTTCACATTTTTTTTTGCTATTGTGTGAAAGAGAGTCAGTGGGCCAAAATCAAGGCTTAATTTCCCCACTACAAAACTGAGAAAACTATGCTTATATAATCCTTATATAACTGCAATTTCCATACAATTTAGGATTTGGCTCTTACAAATTACCATCCGAATCAGGATATGAACAGTTCATATAAGGAGAATCACTTGTAATGATGGCTTAAATTATTTAAATTTGGATTCCTCCTTACAGCAACTAGAAACCCTATTCACTAATGTGAGCAGTTGCAGTGTTATTAAAGATATAACAATACAGCTTAACAGGATTGGGCCTGTAGTTCACCAGGAGCACCAAATCTTGCTGTGTTCATCTTCTGAGGTCATTTGGAGGTACGATATTTGGATTTCCTTTCATGAGGTTATGGAACAGATTAGGGAAGCACTAACTCTTACTGTTTCAATCGCTGATTGAGGTGGGAAGGCAGTGGGAGCTTTAGCTGAACTTTCATCTCCTGGGCTACTATTAGCTTTTTAAATCCAGGATATTAATAACCTTTGCAAAAGGTCTAAACACTGATCTAGCACGTAGATGACTCCTGCTGAGGATATTCACAAGCAGGACAGTATATATACACAGAGAAACAGGAATTTGTGCATACAGAGAGTGAACTGGTGTTCCTGTGGTGCAAAAAGGTGGTGCAGGGCAGAAGTTTTACTGCTTCACACATCCTGTGCGTACACATATAGCTTTTACATAAAGAGACAAAGATATCTTTATCTACACGACAGATAGACAAACAGACTGACTGACTTCAAACTTGCATTTTCAGTAGGGATTTTTTCCCCCCATCTCCGGGTACTGCTTTTCAAAATTGCCTGAGGCTACAGTACAGCACCTCAGATCCCCAAGGCCCATTGCCTGGCTCCTAATAGCCACTCTCCATCTGTGTCACATGAACAGCTGATGAGATAGCTCCAGTGTCTGTGTTTTGGAGAGCATATCCACCCAGGTTAAAATGCTGGGGTTGCCAAGGAGCAGTCAGAAGCCATTAGTGTTTGTGAGAATTTGCCTTGCAGCAGTTCCTTGGCATAGTGGAAAGTGTGTGTGCATGCGTGTGTGTCTGTATGTGTTTGTGTGTGTGTGAGAGAGATGTAGGTTGGAATATAAGGGGAGTGGGGGAGAGAGCAATGGAAAAGAACGCTTTCTAAATAACCAACATCTTGCAAAAGTGAACAGTTGGTTATGGTGTTCAGGGCTTCCATAATCTCTTCTATTAGCTTGCTGTGATTTGACTCTCCTTTCTCTATTGTTAACAGAAACAAACAAACAAAAAGAGTAGGAGCATGAGAAAGAGAGCAGCCACTTCAGGGTCTTGCTCTGGTGTTTGGGCAGATGGAAAGGAGCTGCTCTGCCTTGGGGCAGGGTGGTTGTAATGAAGTGGCCTGTCAGTCTGTAAATAGTGAGGGTCATCTCTTCTATATGATGGAGGGTATCACATTGCAGTGAAAATGGAAATGTCAATAAAATTAATCTGCCAGCTCTTTGCTGCAGTTTTTTCTGTCTCTCCAGTCCAAAAGGGTTGGCTTTCCAAAGGGGAGGCAGTGGAAGAAGGGTGATCTGGCACAGGAGGGAAGACACAGCTGAAATGCAAGTTTTGAAGCAAATGGACTGTATGTAGCAGCAATGTATGTCGTTTAGTAGCACTACAGAGCTAGACAAGGCCATAGGAATTAGCTCGTGAATCTATATCTTTCCTCAGGAAGCTATGGAGCGTCTAGCTCAGGCTACATTGAGCACAGTTTATTGTTTTAGGCTTTCTTGGACAAGGTTTTTACTTAGCATGGGATTTATGGCATTTACTGCTAATGAATGTCTATTCTTAAATTACAAAAAACACCGTCTCAGCACAATTCCCAGATGTCCTTCCAGGACCTCGGCTTCTTAAACACCAGCAGGGAGCATAAACTCTCCACTTCTCTGTTTTCCTCTTTCGTGTGGCTCCAGGCTAATGATGTGTAAGGAAAACACAGCAATCTATAAAGTCTCAGAGCTGTCCCAGTATTCTTCATTTATTTTGCATTTGATTATGCCACAAGTCGGATCTTGTTTCTTTCCTTTTTTTAAAGTTATTAGTTCAAATATTAATGTAGGAATATGGCATATATTGCTGCTCTTGATTGATGCCTTCCCAAAAACAGGAAGACGTGCTCGTATGAATTTTAAGAAAGTAGGGGTCCTGCAATGCCTTGCCAGAAGAGTTTTTCAGATACATAATTTAGATGCCCTCCAGGCAGGCTTTCAAGGCATTTTTGCTGGAGGGCAAGAAAAAATAACTATGACTGTTAAAAGTAAATGATTTTTGCTAATGCACAATTAATGCCAGGGAAAAGCACAGAAGAGAAAGATGTTGATGGAAAGTTTTGATTAAGTGAGAGCTCTACCTTGATGTGCATTTTTTTTTTAATGATAATATTCACTGATGCAGAAATGTAGAAGTTTTCATGTCATGCAAATGCTATATGCAGGGTCATACTAGATGTACGTGTTTGTGCACGCATATGTACGTGTGTTGGGAGGAGATGGTTACAGGGAGGGGCTCATCTGACTGCGTTATGTGCACTGAACGGTGACATGGTTACTGTCACCTCTGCAGAGTGCCTCGAATATATAGACTACAGAACATTTAACTTGATTACTTATAGTATGTATTCAGAATGGTTGTAAGGATGCATTTACAGTGAATGGGTTTTCTCGTGGCAGGCTTTCCTACATTGAATCCTGTAATTGACAAAGAGATATTGCACTATGTCAAGAACACAATTATAATTGAATTAATGATATATGCATGTGTGAAATTCAAAATTAGTATTTGGAGAGACATAATTTCTAATTTTTACATATTTATATCAGCACTCATATGTAATGAGAAACTGTATGTGCCTGATCTAGCAAAAAAAATTAAACTGTGATAGTGTCTTGGTAATTAATGATACTTTTTGGCTTGTATATTTTGTTCATTAAATGTCTTCTCCTTCCTGTTTTTCTCTGTGTTGTAGGAGATGGTTTAGACAACAGTGTAGCCTCACCTGGTACAGGGGATGACGATGACCCAGACAAGGACAAAAAACGTCAGAAGAAAAGAGGCATTTTCCCCAAAGTAGCAACAAATATCATGAGAGCGTGGCTTTTCCAGCATCTCACAGTAAGTGGTGCCCGAAACCAAAACAGATTTCTATTCATGTGTCTAATGAAATTTATTGTTCGTTATCAGAAATCAGTTATCCCCATAATTTTTGAACCACTCTTAGGGCATGATTATTGTTGGGGTTTTTTTTTTGCTTTAGATTTTTGTTTCCTTGGCTCTTGGAATCATGACAAATCTGAAAGAAACCTATATATATATATATATATGTATATATAGACATTCTTATCTACCTGTAGAGAAAGAAAGAGTACAAAGCCTTAGCGTGGAACAAAACCTACATATAAAGTAAACATTTTTTGCTTTGAACTATTCAAAACGTTCCTAAGGATAAAAAAGGATGTTTCTTGCTTCAACATGTATAAAGTCTGCCTTCTGATTTCTTTATTGCTGGCCTCTGTTTAGACCAGCTTCATATGTATGTGATGGAAGAGAGAGTCACAGTCTGTGTGCACTGACATACACTGTGGACATTAGAGAAGTCAAAAGCAGCAGCTTGCAAACTTGTCATTATCACTTTTTTTGTGAAAAACATAGAAAGGTTACAGGTTCTCTAATGCTTCAGTTGCAGAGAGAATAAACACCTTTTTGCTTTCTCTTCAAGTCTCTTATGTTAAATACTAGCCATATTCACATTTTGGGGAGAGAGATTAAATACGTGAAAACGGAGCGCTTTCCATGGGCTATCTTTACCCTCCTGCTTGCAACTGGGTTTACGTGTTGGTGTTCTATTCACTATTATAGCTTCACTTAGGCATCAAAACAGGGTTCCACAGAAAACCTAGTAACGCTTTTTGTTGTTTACTTAATATGGGAAATAATGGAAACTGGTAAAATTATCAGTTGATTTTCCTCTTCCTTTCACTGTAAAATTGTTTCCCACTTGATAAGGCTTAAAATGCTAACTGCTATTAACTACCTCTTCTTCTACCAAAGTTTCATAAATTTCCACAGTAGCTGATGTTGGTTACAGTGTAATGATTTCAGGACAAAGTACCCGATTTATTTGTGATAGGGACTATTGAACTACTCTGTTAGCAACACAGCTAAAGGGAGGAGCGATAGATCCACATCTCTAAACCATCATATTGATGTAAGGACATTAGTAGCAAACTAAGGTGCATTGATCTGGCCTGTGGGGTCAGGATTAGCTAGAATAGCCAGTGTCTCTGCTGGAGTAGTGGTTATTCCTGCCTCCCAGCTATGGCCCTTTCAAAGGTCAGATGCCCTGTACCCACTTGGCTCAGAGGAATTAGACAGAACATGAGTCTCTGGGCTGATTACTTAACCAAAGACAAAATAATGAGTCCTAAGCAAATACTGACTAATTGAAAGGGCTGTAAATCCATTACATATTGGTCAGGGATAATCAGGAGTATTTAATCACTTTTATCTATTCAGGAGCACTGAAGCTGCAACAGCAAAGCCCTGAACCTTGCCATGTGCTTATTATTCTCATCATTATCAAAATTACTTCACAGCTGTTCTTTGCTACATCACCTCAGCTGGAGATTTACTAACCTGTAAAATGTTTTTAATTTGGAAGTCGAGTGAGTGCCAGTGGAGGGTTTTTCATTTAGCTGAAGGGTATCTTTAGAGGAGCAATACAGGCAGACAGCAAAAAGCAGGGCCACAAATAAACCAGCTTGTTTTGTTTGTGTTAATTCCATTTCCTCCTATGAAATTTGTGATATCGTTTTTTTTTACCCTGTCTTCCTTTCTCATGTGCTCCTTAAAAGCGTTTGACATATGCTTATTAAACAGTCAACTACCTCTCACTTCTCTTGAGGAAAGTCCTTCTGCTTTTTGAAACCCCTTTACCTTTTTCCATCCTCTCTCTCCTCACCTTCTTCATCCTTCATGAATTGAGGAAATTTGCCATAATTGATTAGGATTGCCTTGCAAAAATCAAATTAAATGAACACAAAAAAGCCCCAAACCTTTTGCTATCCAAGCTTTAAAGAGTCTGCAGGTGTTGAAAGATTTACTTCGCTATAATTCTCAGACCTACAAACTGATAATGGAGACCCCTGACTAGTGCAATGTAAATTCAGAAAGATTCTTGCCATAAACACATGCAGGGAAGGAAGAAAACTCCTTTCTTTTAAAGATCGCACACTTTTTCTCAAATTAGCTTGTGCATTCAATGTGCAACACTGACTGAGCTAGAATAGGAGAAACTGTGATGTATAATTTTATTGTTTCAAGTAAATATCTTTACAATGGTGGTCCATGATTCAATGTACATTCCTTCATTACTACTCTAACCTTATTTCAAATTGGTTTGTTCCTCCTTTGTGCTGTATGACCTGTTCTTGTATTACAATAATCCCTGATGTACCCCTTTTTCTTTCTCTCTCTCTTTTTTTTTTTAAAGAAACTAATTGAATTATCTCATTATTTTAATTTGTTAAGCAAATGTATTTTACATCTCAGGATGTGTTCTTAAAGAAGGAACTGCTTAGGCTTTGCCCCCTGAATGGGCCATTGGTACATTTTGACATTCATGCATTCATTAAGGAGAGGAACATAAAAGAGCTCTGGTTGCATTTTTTTCAAACACCCAACCAGCATGGAAAAACTTTTCTGTAAGCCACAGGGGTCTCTCTACATATGTTCTCAACTGCAAGCCATTGTCACCTATTCTGAATACCTCAAAAGGACAAGTAAAATACTAAAGCCCAACTGTAGCAATTGTTAGCTGTTAGTCTCAATATGACAAAAATCATTAACCTCTGGTTTCCCTGGAAGGAGAGGCAGTGGCAGTCCATCTCTTATGGTGTGGATTAAACTTGAAATTCCTTTAGACTGTCAAATTCAAAGAGAGTAACTCAGTTCTGACTAATTGTATTTACTCATGATTTTAAATAAAATGCATTTACTTTTACTTTATTCAATCAGTTTGCAAATTCCAAAGGTAGCAAATTTTAAAAATAGAATTGCCTAAGAGGCTTTTTTTAAGAGACAGACACTTGAACTCTGATGTAGAATGGATGTGTCAGACAGGCTGGGTCTTTCAAAACAATTTCTAACCCCTATCACAGCTTCCATTTTGCAGTAACTTTAATTATATTTGAAATAGGATACACATGCATATTTTCACTGTTGAAAATCAAATACAAGGAGTAGGAGCTTCTGTCATGTTCTCGTTCACTTACTGAGCTCTGTCTTATATTTGGAATTACAATTGTACCGGAAGATGAAAGATCTGAGGATGAAATGGTTGGAAATCTATATGCTTTTTCTGGATAATATCCAGTGTTTAAGAAAGCAGAGGAAATCCTAGTCTGGTAGTATAAGCTTTTCAATAGTACTTAAAGATTACGACGTCAGAAAGGTAAACCTGACATTAAGGCTGTTTCTATTTGAGTTCAGAGGTGGTTAAAGAAAAGAAACAGCAAGAAATCTGACCCAAGCCTAGAGTTTTTTCATAGCTTTGGAAGACTCCTTTTCCTCTATGCCAAAGAGTCGTTAGTACACTCAGTTAGCTTCTCAGACATCTTTGCTTTCCTCCCTCAAGTGCTCCCCTCTTTGCCCTGCAAAGAACATATTTGATCACGAAATGAAAACAGGAAGTCCTCAAACATGTAGACACCTCTAGCTTATACCGAAATTGAGATTAGGAATTCTTACCAGCAACTATACAGAGCCAGCCCCCCTACTCCCATGCCCTTTTGAAGGATGGAGGACCTTTAAAACATATGTACATAATCAGAAGAGATAAGTTATAAAGAAAGTAATTATACTATTCTATGGAATTGTACCTCTGGTGGTTTGTCCCTTTCTGCAGCATAGTGTATTGAGGACTATGCTTTTGCTACAAGCAACATTTTTCCCCCTTCTTTTACAAAGCTAGTGGAAGAGAGAGGCATTTATTCTTTGACGCTTACCTAGAATGATGCCCTTTGTTAAAATTCTGTTTTGGTTGTTTCTTTTGTTGCAGTCTGTAAGATGTGTATCTTAAGTAAAAGTACCAGATATACCAATGGCAACACGCAAACTAAACCTTTTTTATGGCAATGCCAGATTCCCAGTTGGTGGTATTTGGGATGGCTCCCCTGAAGTCACTGGAGTTGAACTGCTTTTATTTTTTTTTACTTTTTTGTTACCTGAAGTTCTGTCTCCTAACATTTGTTTGAACAGTGTCATTTTAGCCACAATATTCTGGCTGAAAATCTTGCTCTTTACATAGTCTCTCGTAGAGCAGATTTTGGTTTCATCTACTTCAATGTCAGGCTAGAATAAGTTCAGCTGGAACCAGCCACAGCTTTTTTACTCACCTGAACTCATTTCTTAACTTGCAGTATTCAGGTGGTCAGATGGGATAATATGTATAGTCTTACTGAAACAGATCTTTTTTTAAAATTTATTTATGTGGGTGTTATTTGAGAATAAAATGCATATCTATCATATTTTAATGAATGGCTCACCAAGTCTTTTATTCAGGGCAGCTTTTTTATTTATTCATTAGATTTGACTGTAGGGATGAATGTTATTAACTGGAGTCAATTTTGGAGCAAGTTTTCAAAACAATTGAAAGCATCTTGCCTTCATAAATATATCCTCCCATATCCTGATTTTAGGAAGGGTTAGGAACATAGCTGGCTATTGCACTCCACACTGAACAACTTACTTTGATATAAAACAGTAGAAGAACTGCTTTCCTCAGAGCGTGAGTCCAGGAGAAGCAGTCTTCATGTTGCTTCTTTTGCTGTACATTAAAAAACTAACCAAACAGCAAAAACAAACAAAGAAAATATAACAGACCTTTCTCCAGTTAAAAAGAGACAAGAAGACTGGGAGGCTCAAGAAAATACAGGAATGTGAAGGTATTCTGGTGAATTTTAGTGCCTGTGGTGGATTGCGTTGTAATGTGTTATACACTCCCAGGGTAAACTGAAGTGGTGGATGAAGTCCTCTTATTCTCCTGTAGAACAGTTTGCATGTGGGCTCATGTGGCAGCTGTTTCAGCTTCAGTGCCCCATGTAGTCAGAGGGTTGAAGGAGCTTAAGGTAAAGTTTTATTTCAGGTCTGGTTTTTAGGCAGAGCTGACTAAGTGTCGAGTGTGCAGCCAGGTAATAATCTGCCTGCTGTTGTAGGACAGATTCGCGGATTGTATGTGCACTGTCCAGATGGAAGTACATCCTGCAAAATAATGTTGCATCCATTTTTCAGAGGGATAAACTTTCTAAGGAGCAGTTAAAACTTTTCACCCAAGTGCTAAGGAAAAATCAGTATCTGAACATTCAACTCCAATGACCTGGTCCTCAAGGTGATAGAGCTGTATGTCTTTATACTCCAGAATTGCACTGGTCACCTGCCAGAAACACTGGCAGTGGCTGTTAGCATTTGTTATTATTGCTGGTGGTAGTATAGCTGTGTCTAATGTTACCTGCATTCCCCTCCTGCCCTGCCTGCCCTCACTATGCTGTCACTCCCCAGGACAGAATAAATCTAGAGTTATTCCTCAAAATGCCACTTCTCATCTCAGGTTGAAATGTTTCATCTTCCTAGTCCTCAACCATGAAATCAGTCCCAAAGATTTAGCAACAGACCAAACGTTCATATACCTTTTAAATGCTACAATGTTAAAAGAGAAGAGCTGAAATGGGGTGGAGGTGGGGCTTTGTTTGTTTTAAAAATGGAATCTGCGATTAGATCTGACATTTCTACATCCACCCCCTACAGAAGAGGGAACCCGGGGTCATGGGGTGTGTGGGCCTCAAAAGCTAGCTTTGTCTGGGAATGGTTAATCTAATCATTGTTACATAGACATCTGTTATTTCTTCTCAAAAATTGATGCTTTTGTGACACAATGATCCATCTATTTAGTACAACAGTCTGAGTAATTAAATTAAAAGAAGAATATTTTTGCGGGAGCATGTATTATAGAACTGCCATACCTCCTTGTACCAGTGAAAAGGCTGGGGAGAGGGAGAGGAGTGCTTTAAGCCCTGCATTGTTTTCTGCTGGCTGGAGGAAAACATCTGTGAATTGTTTGAACTGAACCTTAGCAGGGGCTGTCTGAATCTGTGTCATCTCTGTTTAATTTCAGGAAATGATGTCACAGTGCACTAAATAACAATGCTACGTGATTTATTTTTACTTGTACATGCTGTCTTAAGCATTTTGGTTACATGGTAGTGTTTCCAATTAAGTGCAAGCTTTCAGTTTTAAAATATATACTCAGTAATGGGGTTTTTTTGGGTGTGGGTATGGGGAGGCTGAGTGTTTTAGGGGGTCACCAAGGTTCAGGTCTGTCAGAGGGCTCTGGGCCCATTTGTCATGTGCTTATTTGTAGTTGGGACTGGATGTCAGCGCTCTCATCACCCATGGCAACCTCCAGGACCGTGGGTTTGTTACAAAGCCTGTCTGGGGGAGAAAAAAACCCTAAATATTCTGAACCGATCCGTCAAAAGGCCTATTAGATAGTTATAGCCAGGCCTGCGTACTGTAGCTTCTGCCTGGATCAAACTTTCTGCACTCCCCCTTCTTCTTCAGAAGAATAGAGGACATAAGTCAATTCTGTCTGCCATCTGTCGCCTCTCTCCCCGCTCCTCAAATTAAAGAGACAGTCCGAAATTTAAATAATCGGATACAATCACAGGAAGCCCGCCTGAATATTATTACATTTGCATTCAGAGTTGCAGTTTTTTTGACTTCTTATTTTATTTTGAAGGGGGGATCTTTATTGTGCTTCTTTGGAGATCAAAATATGTTGTGTGTTTCTGCTTCAAAAACAGAATTGTGAGAAATACTGGATTTGCAGTGTCACTGAGTTGTTATCTAAGATGATTCCAAGTTATATATAGGGTGAAATTCACACACATGCATATACACACACTAAACAATCCCTGAATTGTGAATACTACAAGGGACAACAAATGAAAAGCACCAGCCTTCCCCACTGGCTTTTCCTTCTCCTTCATCCCCTTTCCCTCCCTGAATTCCTGGCAGGCTGAGGGGCTGCAGCAAAGTCCTTTCACAGTGTTACCAGAACAGGCCTTACCTAATGGTCCTTTTCCAGGCCTTCTATAGCAGTTTTTCATACTACTCTGTCTGATGTTAACTAGTTGCACTTTACCTTCACCTCTCTTGTTTTGTTATTTGTTTTTTTTTTTCCACCGCCTGCCTGCTTTTGCCTCCTCTGCCTCTTCCTCAACAGGCAACACAATATGTAAGGACTGCAGCGAGGTGAATTTCACGTGGCACTGTAATACCATCCGATAACGTGGCTAGATGTGACTTTCCAATTTAACATTTCACCTGCCATTTTCAAACAGGGAAACACTAAGAAGAGAGTGTAACAAAAAGCATGTGCATGATTTTAGCTGAGGCTTTATTAAAAAGCCTCAACTGAGCAAGCTGAACATGGCCTAGCAAAAGATAGGATCAGCCATCAGTGTTTGCTGGTTGTTATTGTCAGATTTCAAAGCTTTGCAGAGTCACTATAGGAATTAAGTGGAAAGAAAAGAAGAAAGAATACCGAAGTCCAAGAAATTAATTCCTTAAAGTAATTGAAACAAGGAAGAAGTAGTGACAAGAATTCATTTATATAGAGTTGTGGCTTTGGGACTCACAAGGTAAAAGGGTATTTAACTGAAACATATGCAAATACAAATGGCGTTTGAACACTCCAAAACGTTGCACTAATAAATGTGAACTGCAGCTTTTGAAAATCGAGATCACAGTCAACTAGAGATGAGAATTCTTTTGCATATTTTCAAATTCCGCTGTTTAAAACTGTTGTCATCAGAAATTTCATATGTTCCTCCCTTTCTCTATAGTATGTGCAGATGAGTATACGTGTATATGAAATATATTTTTAGGGAAGAATCAATTGCCGTTGTTTGTGCAAAGTGATATTGTCTCTCCATTTTGCCTCAGGACATGTTTGTTTAAGACCTTCCTTTCAAGATCCATAAGCAGAGTAATTGGTTTCAAAGAAGTTTTCTGTAAAATTAGAATTATGCTGCAAAAAAAAAGCATATTTCTGCCAACAGTTCCACAACTGCTGTGAAACAGAGATGTCAGTTCTTATTGTTGCCTAATGAAGAGAGTTGTTTAGGCAGACAGTATTACTCGTGGTTTTGTGGAGTTTTTCTTGAGTTAGGATACTTAGAAAACCATGCATTACATATTTCAGTGTTGATTGGCTGCAGTCATTTGTAGTATCCAAAGCAGTCATTGGCATCTTTAAAGATTTGTTGTTGTCTTTAAGCATAATGGCAATACAATTTTCATGCTTTCACATTTGCTATTTTTATTTTTAACTGCTAGCCCCAAATCTGCCAGAACTAATTTCCGTTGTTTTGTCTAATACTGGCTGATAGGTTGTCAACTCACTGTATAATGCAGTAAAGATTTTTTTAAATTTTGTTTTTACCTTTTTATGATGGCAGTTCAAAACATGTATTTTATTTGTTGCAGTTGACTACTTATGTCCATAAAATGTTTAACATCTCATGACATACTCTTACAATCTCAGCACAATGAATCAGAGTAACCAAGTAAACAGCAGCAAATATTTTAGTTTAGTGTTTTAAAAAAATCTGCGTATATTAATTTCTTTAATGCTATATAAATGTGGTTATCATCTGGATCAAGGTTTTATTTGGTCTGAAGTAAATTTCAAAGTGGCAGCTTGATATTCTAAGTGGATGTACTGTGGAAATGCTATCTGACTGAACTGCATAACAATGGCAATACTCCTGTTCACTTTCTTAATGTATACTAAGTATATAAAAAGAGCAGGTTTTTGTAAGATCATAGCCTAGTCTAGACTACTTTGAAGCTTGTTATGCCAATTAAAAAAAAACCCTAAAGACAATGTAAGCCGCATTGTTAATTGATATTCTGTGAATGTACATGGATCTTTATAAAAGCAGTTCTTTTTCCTTCCAGGTAAGGTAAAAAAAATCAAGTTTAATTTCTCTGTGTTCAAATATTTGCAGATAATTTACAGATTAGTGCCTAACTGTGTGCCTCTCAGTCCTGCTTCCATTAATTCCAATGGAGCTCTGATTCCTTTGAAAAAGCAGACAAGATGAAGCAGTAAAATCATAATGGGGGACAGGCAGACAAACACAATTTTGCATCATAGTAAACATTAAACACTGTAGCCACTTTATCCATAAATTATACTTAAAAAATCTTTTGATGTTCCCTTGTTTTATGATACAAAGACAAATTTCTTAAGCACTCAGCTATTTGTTATGTTCTTTTGTGGCTTCACTACCTTCACTACTGTCCTAGGATCCTTTAGGACAAGCAACCTCTGGTAGACGTAGGGAGATTTCACTTATGTTTCTAGCTGTGACCATGGCAAGACACCATGCCTCAGTTTCCCTGCTTAAAAAGTATGGCATAATAATGGCAGATGCTTTCCTGAGTGTTTTTGATATTTACAGATAAAAAAACTCTGCATGAGACCCGTGTCTTAGCATCAGCTGAACTACAGAGGCCTGCACTTGTGTTGTGGTTTTATCCTGCTGCTGAACAGCAATGCTTCTACAAATACTTGAACTTCACTAGACTTTGAAAATTAGGATGATTTTCCCTTTATGAGGGAGAGTTTAAAATAAAATTAAGAGTGTTATGTTCTTTCTGGTCTACACTGAGGTTGACAGCATTTGATTGCTGCAACTTTAGCTCAAGTGGCTGGGGCTTGGGTTATTTTTGTTTGTGAGGTACTTCCCTTGCTGGTGACCTGAAGTGGTGATTATTGCCTGCAAATGGTATCAAATTTCCTTCCCAGAAAGCAGCAAGAGAAAGGACCTTGGGCATCAACTGCTGGCCCAGGGGCAAGAGTCGGAACAAAGGGAGTGCGATAATATTAACAAATGCCTCTTTGTACTTCACAAGTCACTAGTGGATAGTCCCCCCCTCAAAAGCCCAGGGAATTTCCTGATGTGAAATAGGACTTTGGCAGCTTTCCAACCAGTTTTGATCCTTTTGGTGCTTCTTTTGATTCATACAGGTGCTTCCCACTTGTGCATCCCACTTGTGGTTGAATGAAGAAAACGGGAAGCAGAAGGATGACCCAGAGTGAAGAGTAAGGGACAGAAAGGCTACTGCGAGGTCCCTGACTCATGTTGGGAAGCTCCCTGCCTACTGAGGAGCACATGCAGTCAGCTGACAGCTGTTTTGATAGTCCACAAATGGACTGTTCAGGGATATAGAACATGACTGGTGAGAAAGGTCATGATATGTGTAATAACAACTTGAATAAGGAGCGTTATGTGGTCAGAAAGGTCATGTGTGTATTTGAGGCAGTCAGCAAAGGAGTTGTGCATAGGAATGCATAGGTGCATAGGAATGTTGTCATTGCTAAATTGAAAGGAAAGATGGTTAGCCTGAGGGATCATTTCAAAATCTAAATGTTTAAAGGGTGCTTTAATTTCAACTATAAAAGGATATTCTGATGATCTCTTTTAGATATAAAGTAGGAATAGAAATGGAAACATATGTGAAAACAAGTTAATTGTTGTGAACAACAAAAAAAGGGGAAAATAATTTAATTCTCCCTTCCACCCTCCTTTACTCTTTTAGCAGACTATTCCAAAAGTTGTGGTACTTGATCCGTCTCTTCAGTTCTGTTTCTTCCAGCTCCACGTGGACACTTTGCTGCATGAACTGACGTCGCTTAGGAAAGAGAAGTGCTTCCCGAGTTGGTATGAACTTCTCTGTGGATGGAGGGATGAGCTTCAGAGTTTTAGGACAATCCTAAGAAGCCCACATAATATGTCTACTTACATATCAATATTAAACAGCCTACTTTGTATGTGTGTGTTTTATGGTGGGCGTTAAATGCCAAGCAAACACTTCTCAGACCAGAAAAATCCTGCTGCTTACTGCGTATCTACCCTAGGCATTTGCAGGCAATTCACTGCTATAATTAATCCTAGCTGTCCTGGCGCTGTGAAACCTGGACTTATATCCCACAATTCTCTTGGATGCAAACAAACTTTAGAGGAAAAAAGCTCTTGCCTCTCTCTCTTTTATTCCCCCAAAGCTGTCCATTTAGAGGTCAATAATGCTTGCAAAGGAGATTAAATCCAGCCATGAACCTGTACAAAACTATATGTGCAGCAGGACAATAAAATGCCTACAAACGAGCAAGACTCTGGTGTTTTCCCAGGGTATATACAAATAAATGTAACCAGAAAACTGTTAAACTATCCCAAGTTTAGCTCCTGGGATCTGAATCCTGCTCAAAGCCCCAGCTGATCTTGCGCTCCAACTTGGTGATCCTGTAACACGCTCTGCTGTCTCCTGAACAAGCACTGCAGTGAACTTCTTGCTAAGACTGAAAACTCTTTCAAGCAAGGCCTGAAGGCTCATGAGCTTTCTGCTCAGTGCCCTGTAGGCTCACTCTGCCAAAATGTATCTTGCCTAAAAGAGGCCAAATATCATACAGCTGAGCTGGTGGGAAATTCAAACTGTTCTAACCAAAGAAGTCAATAGAGTGAAAGAAAATGTTCAGAGAGAGATCACTGTGTTATGATCTCATGCTGAACATCAGGACTGTTTTTTTCTTGATGAGTATAAAACTAGCCTGAGGCCAGACTGGTGAGAGTCTAAGGAAGATATAGAAGAATGTTTGGAGAGCCTGGGCTACTAGGGCCCTTATTCCAAAAAAAAATGTAACAAAGACTGAAAGAAGATGAGAGAAATGAGAAGTATACTTTAATTTCCAGTGCTCTCTCCATCTATCCCAAAAATATAAGATCTAGCCATAGACACAAAATATGCATACTGAATTAGTGAATAAGATCAGGCTACAAACAGACAAGAGGAGAATTTACTGACGGGGAACAAAACGCCTAGCAGCAGTAACGGAATTCAACAACAAAAACAACCCCAGTTGTTGAGTCTTTAGAATAATCTGTGGAAGTGCCTTTGCTTAGTACTTTTAAAGCTAGGCTCCAAAAAAACACTTGAAGAAATACTGCTGAGAAACATCTTGCATTCCTGGGGTAACACTAATGTAGTGTTGCCTGAAGCATTTCTCATATTTCCATGTTTTCTTATTAATGATTAAAACATGAAATATATCATGAAATTAGAGCTGTTTTCAGAAGGAAACCTCCCCATATTTGACTTCCTTCAGGTTTAAGTTTTTGTTTTATTTGTTTCAACTTTTTAAATGACATTTCATTTATCTGTCAGTGGAAAACATATTGCAAAATTAACTCACAAAGTCAAACTAGAAATAGACTTGAGACTCAAAATTAAGAATTTCACTTAAGAGAAATATTTAAGTACTTTTTCTTCAGGCATTGGGAGTTTGAGTGGGTGCTGAAAGTCAGCCAGGTTCGGACTCTGTCAGACCAACAAAGAAAATGAATTTGTATTGAGGATCTTATGTTAAAAACACTTCCCTTTCAGATATTGAGCAACAGAGATTGTGTCATGATACATACGCTGCTCTCCACTCACAGCATGCAAAGTCTCACTAATATCTGGGTAAAGTCTGAAATCAGCCCTTATCCGACTTAATATTCTCCAATATTTCTGGCATTTGCTCCAATATTAGCTTTGTGAAAAGATCAGTCAAAAACACTAAAACTTGTTTAAGCATGTGAAATCCACATCGATTTTTAAGGACATGGATCCAATGTAAATTTAATGCAAAATGTAGTTGATTATGGACTTACACAGAAATTTGAAGGCATTTCCCCCTGTTTTTCACTTACAGACTTTCATGGCAATTTGACTTCCCAATTCAAAACAAAGCTTAGGCCCTCAGAGAGAGAAAATAACCCCAAGAAAATATTGACTGAGTGCCTGCTGACTCAAAGTGCTGAATTTCACACACGGCTTTCCTCAAAAGCATGAAGAAGAAATAGATTGTATTTTGAATTTTAAGTCAAATTTTGCTCTTGAAAATTATTTTATAATAATGTAACGGTGGGATTCCATGTCTCTTTCAATGAATTCCATATCAAATGAGCTCAGTTTGTACGGCAAAAAAATGTTGGGTTTTTTCCCTCCTCATTGCCAGAATTACAAATTTAGCCTGGGATCTGAGATCCAAGTTGGATTCTATCTGTCTCATTTCTTGGCAGTCACTAGGATTGTGTGATAAGAGTAATGCTACAATTACAATAGTAAATCTATGCAATTACAATAATAAATAGATGAAGCAGTGGCCGGAATGAAGTCCAGTTTTCTTGCCTATAGCCAGGCTGGCTTCATGAAGAAAATCAGCACAAACTTCTATTGTGCTTTGAAGTCAATAGAACTTTTTGTCAGCAGAGAATCAAATGCAATTCAGACATACAGGGACATAAATCTGTTCAGTAAGTCAGTCACTTTTCAGAACACTGCCGCTTCGTTATGTTTTTTTTTCTGTTTGGCTCAACACAGTCTAGTGAGTCGTGCCTGTTTGGAAGATTGTTAAAAAAGTGAAGTGACAGGGCAAGGATCTCTTTTTCTCCCTCTTAATTATCCTTCCCAGGAATTGGGCTTGTGTATCCATTTTAAAGATGCCATTGGCATGAAGTGCCTTTTGTAGGATTTTGATACACAGTTCAGAAGTTACCTGCATGAGAAAAGAGAGTGGGAACTGTCTATGACTGCATCTTGAAATGCTCGTAGCTGCAAAAGCAGTGAGTACTGACCTTTGGTCTCTGAACAGGGAGTCTGCTGGCGTGGAGCTGAGTTTTCCTATTGCTCTTCAGAACTGTAAATAATGTTAGTACACCCTGAATTCAGTACATGCAGCACTTTACATTACTATTGTGTATCTTAAAATAAACAACATCGCAAGCTGTTTATTTTGGTGTTACTATGTATGCAATTTTTAAACAGTGGTTATTTAAACAAATGTCTCTGTTCCCACAGCACTTAAAAGCTGCTGTTTGCTCATTGTGGTTTTTGGGTTTTGTCACTTTTGTTTTGATTATTCCTGAAAATCACACTTGAGGATACAGAAGACAGGAGTAAGTTGTACTTGATCCAAACAAATGCTTCATGTCACAGCTTTTCCTTATGCCAGCTTTTCCCATGTTCCTAGCAGGAGTAATAATTTTGGTTTAGATCAAACTGACAGATCACCAGTGTTCCAGATTGGATCAAACTGTCCTCAAATTTGTTTCTGTAGGCCAGTCAGGGCATATATTTATTATCAGAATTTGACCCTGAGATGCCAAAATTTTTAATGCTTTAATAACATAGTACTGATTATTTATTTAATACTCAGTAAAACAAAAGGTGCACACGATGAAAATTTAGGGAACTGAGGGTTTTAATATCTCCTTTCCCCCTCTCTCATCAGTCTTCCTTTATGAACTGTGAAATCCTCAAATGCCTTGCAAACTTCTGCAGTTGGAAATGCTGATAAGAGATTGGTGGAAAAGCTGTTATCAAAGGCATCAACCTTTCTGCATTGCCACAGCTTTGTGTCCCTGTACTTACCCAGGGAACTCAGAGGACTCTTGCTGGTCTGTCGTGTTCCTGCTAGAGGGCTGTGTGCCTTGAACTGTGTTTTTCTCTTCAGCAGTGAACTTGCAGTAATGGCTCTGCTTCTTGCTATGCCATGTACTCTATTCACAGATCTTTGTGTATTTGGCTAAATCTCAGTAAAAGATGAGGAATAAACTTGTTATTTGTCCCTCGGTTTACTCTCCCCATCTTTATAATAAAATGAGAATGGTACTGCATGTTTGTGATAGTTATTCTGTAGATGATTTGTTCCACTTTTCTTGTTTTGCCTAGGTCATCCACAGTTGATCCTTCTTGCTCAGAAAGAAAAAAACTTATCTGAGTCTGTGGAATTATGTCGCAAAGGGCTAAGTCAGAGGCTTTCTCTGTGTGGATATTGCTCCTCTATAATGAACACTGAGGATAGCGTAGCAAGGCCAACATCATGTATTTCTTAGTAGAGACAACTGTGATAGGTTGTGAAGTGGGTGTTTTAAAAAAAACGTTGCTGTCTTACCACCTTCTGCCACTCATTTTTGAGTGAAAGAGAGTGGCTGAGCAGTCCCAAAAGTGCTGTAGTGATTCCTGAAGAAAAAGTTTGACAAGGGTGCTCCAACAAAGTGGGAGCCAGCACTGAACATTATTAGGTACAAAATGAGGCCCTGTCCAGCCCTGGGTTCAGAAAGCCACAGGCAGAAGCGTTTGGTTTTGTCATGCTTAGACACAGCTGAGACCTGAACCCAAATTATTCACTTGTAGGACCTGTAAAGGCTGGCTGTCTTTTTACAACACAAAGCAACCTCTTCACTCAACTGCTAATCGCCCCATGATTTTAATCAAGCAAGATTCTCAGATAAGGAAAATCAGTCTTTGAGAAAAATTGTGAGTGCGGTTCTTTTCCAGCTTCTGTTGACCATGCACCAGTTTGTCCTCCTTAATTATGCTCTTCAAAGATAAACAGTTTGAAGGGAGTGCTACAGTCTTTAGCACAAATACAGTGTATTTCAGTTCTTTGTTGAGCAAGTTGTGTGTTTTGGAGAAAGAAATAAAATTTTTTTTAACGTAGTTACTATTTCTTATTTTTTATTGATAGCTCAGTAGGTGTTGATTTTCAGCACTGTGTACACACTCCTTTGCCTCTGGACTTCTATATGCTGGATAACCCCTGCACTTTCAGTAGAACTAACTATGTGATGATTAAGGGTGAGAGGAGCATTAGATAGACAGCTGTCCAACAGAAGAACACTTGGACTGTGTCATTCTAACTCCTGAGGGAGGGTAGTACAGTATAGCAGTGTTCCCTAGGCTTCCTATTCACTTCTAACCTTTTAATCTAATTTGCAGATCTATTAATTTTTTTTCTTTTCGCCTGCTCATTATTTTCTTAAACCCTACCCGAAGTCTTCCAGATAATACTCTTCTGCTGCTTCTGTCACTGAAATATGGACAAAATCTGCTGCTGCACTGCTAATATATGCATTTAAAATAGTTTTGTGATTGATGTTACTAACATCTTTTAAACCTATAGATGAATTTTCCCTCTCTTCGGTGTGAGAGAGAGAGACGATGGCAGAATGATTAGCGTTTTTTAAATGATGTTAACAGAAATGAAAATCACCTAACAGTAGAAAAGTTTTGTGAGAAGGAGCAGGTAATAGTAAATATTTTAAAAGCATTTTAACATTTTTTTTGGTCTTCATTTTGACTAAAATAATATCTACTCCATTGGCCAGACCAATGGCCCACTGAGGGTCAAAGGTGTTGGTGGGGCCAAGAAATGGTGCAAGAATAGGATGGTCCCAGAAGACCTTGTATGTCCTCCAAGCTTCCAGTGGGCAGACGTTTAAAGGCCTTCTGAGCTAGAAGTTTATATCCAGGCCACACTGTTTAAGAGCCAGTGATGCATTTACACTTTCTTTTTGGGCCTGCTGTGGGTCAAACCATATTTTCATGTCCTACACTTGGAACAGCTTAATTTTGAATCTTTGGGGACATTTCTTAGAATATTTTCTGATATGGAATGGGGCATTCGAATAAGCTTCACATTTCCTAATGCATGTACTTAAATTTCTAAACTGTAACAAAAAAAGGCTTAAAATTAATTCAGCTTTCTTTCATGTAGCAACAGGAAAAACTTCAGACCCCTGCAGTTTTATTAGACGTATTCGTGAAGTTTTGGGAAAATATTTTCTTCATAGTTTGGAGGGAACCCTGACTATATGTCTAATATTAGTCTAGGTCTTTTTGGTATCCCATTCTCCGTCATACTGATCCTGTGATTTGCTCTGGCAAAATAAAACACTGATCAGACCACGCATTTGGTAGTGTGTTTTTAAACAAATATCTCCATTGTGTTCTTGTTGAAAGTAGTTGCAGAGTTCTGACGTAACCTAATCATGTGCAAAGCTGAACCGTTGGTAGCTAGTTCTTGCAGACATTTTTTTCCCCCTTTTTTTCCTCCCTTCTTCTTCATATGGCCCCTTTAGAGCTGCTGGAGGGCGTTGTTGAGAAGTTGCTACCGTTGATACAGTTGCTATTAATCACAGTCTGCCATGTTGTGACGCAGGTTCTAATAACATCCCATTGAGCTGCCCTTGTATGCTGGAGGCTTACCAACAGCACTAGGCCTTTGATATTCATCTCACACCAGGATAAAGAAAATCTAGAGGTTTTTTTAAAAAATGCGCAAATAGGCAAAGAACAAAAAAAAGGGTATAACATAGCAAAATCAAAAACAGACACGCTTTCTGTGTGCTGCTTCGTTTACCATGGGAGTAGCAAAGCTATAAATCTCTGCTGTGTTGTTTGAAAATTGAACATGAGGCTGCTAAATTTATCATTCATTCTTTGTTGTTTCTGGGTAGTAGCTGCCTGACTTGGCTGACTTTGGTTTCTATCTCTTCAATAACATTTTTTGTTGTCGTTGTTGTTTCAATACATTACACGAGCAAATCAAAATTTTACTGGATCAAAGAATATTGGAGGATTTAGTAAAGTACTCATAAAGGGGAGGAGGAACAAATTTGCTGCATGTTACACACCATGCTTCCTTGGCAACTGGTTCCCTCACATTCGTAATTACAGGAACATAATTTTAAAAAAGCAGCGTGGATGGGGGAGGGAGAGGGAGTACTTTATTTGGTTAAAGGTGTTCGCATTTTTTAAAAGATGGGAGTCTTAAAAAATAATTTTTAAAATGTTCATCTATATGCTCTGTAAAGATTAAACCTGGAGCCTGATAGAACTACGTAATCACCTTCATTTATTAGCACTTCTTGTCCATGTTGAACTGCAAAGAAAAAAGGTGGAAAGCAAGCCTGCTACAGATGTGACTGGCTATGAATATTCATGAATGCCATTGCTCCTCCTTTTCTACTGGCATCCAAGCCATTCTGATCTCCCTCTCTTTTTTCCTCTTCTCTTTTCCATTCCCATTCCTTCCTCAAGACTGAACAAGACTGCAGTTTTACTTCAGTAACAGCCTAGTACGTTACAGTTTTCAGTAGCCTCAGAAGCCTTTTATTTCCATTAAAAAAAAAACAAAGGAAAAAAAGAAAAAAATTGTAATTATCCACAGTTTTATGAATCCACCTCCCCTTAATGTTCATTATTTAAACCAGCAGCAATTACAAGTTCAAAGGGGTTTAGAGGGCCAGCAACCCGCATAATCACTGCCAAATTAAGCGGGACTCATTCGTCACAGAAGAGTACACTCTGAGCAGTGAATCATGCATGCAGTGACAGGCACTGATTTACATAAAGACGAAATCTGTGCCCTCTAGGGCTGAGCGTTACTTTATCTCAGTGGCCCTGTGATATATGCATTTTCTTTTGGTGTTACAAATGTTCAGAGACTGATGCTGTCTAATACATGGTACTTTATTCTCACTAGCACCACTGTAACTGCCGCTGATTCATGTATATGTGTATTTAACCAACAATAATCTAAACTTCAAGGCACTTGAGTTTTTAAAAGCAAAGTTTTGGCCAGAAGTCACATTTCTGATCTGTTATGATACTTCTGAACCTCTTGAATTCCCCCCTTTTTTTTGCCATATCCAATTTACAGGTCAAATACTTGTCCTTGAAATAGATTACTTAGATTGCTCATTCATTGAATCAACATAATATTTTTGAGACAAGGTAAATACTTGTACAAGTACAGTATCCAAAGCTGGACGTACTACTTTATCCATAGTTTGCTGACTGTCCCACAACATTTTAAGTCACTATAGTCCTTCCTGCCAGAGATGTGCAATAGAGTCTGGAAGAGCTGTGTCCACCAAGCCCATCTATATCTCTGGTAGTAGAAGAGGAAATTTTTCTGCTTGTTAAAAAGGGTTCCCTTACCTTTATCGTGGTACTCTGCTTCATTGACTCTGAGCTGTTTAAAGATACTTTTACGTTCTGCTTTAAGACCAACTCCTACTCAGTTTATTTACCTACACCCACTGGAGTTACTGTGGTTGCTCACATAGACAAAGTGAACACGTCTTGACGCTTCAGATAGCCGAAGAATCAGTGCAGGGAGTAGTTATACTACTGAATAGTAGAATAATGAATCTGGAAACTTAGCTTTTGTGTAATCATCACTTCCCTTTAGCTATGTTAGCTGCAACTCTTCGCTGCACCACAACAAGGTTGTGGAATGAACAGTACACACAGTAGTTTGAAATGGTACCTAACTTTCCTCCACTGGGGGTGGTTCATCAAAGTTTAGTTAAGGCATGCACTAGCTACAAATTGTAAGTGGTCTTCTTAACATATAAAGGCACTTTGGAGTTAGATCCTCAGCTGTCACTAAGACACAGCACAGAGAGCAGAAAATATGTGGCTATGACACCTTGACATAGATGCTGTTTCTACACCAGTTGTTGTGTAGATTAGAGGTAGCTGGCGGTGTCAGAAAGCAACAGTGGTCTGATTCACTCTTCTTTTTCCCTTGAGTTGCCACTGCAGTGGGGATTGTGGTGTAGATTTAGCATGGCTGGCTCTCCTCCAGCTGAGTAAGCCCATCTGCTTTCTCGTCCTGTTAAGCCATGTTAGTGGTGAGGAAGGGTAGCGGTATAACAGAGACTGGCACAAGTGTTCTCTATGTGAATGCACAAGCTCATTTTTTGCACAATGTCACTTGCATATGAGAGAGATTCATATTGCATGTACAAATCACAGAGGAGAATGTAATTTGCATATGTCATTGCACTGCCTGTGCAAGTGACTGTGTGCATCTATGAGGTCCTCTACAACACTGTGTCCTCTGATAGAGGCTGAAGATAAGAATTTGACTCATTTAGGTAAGTGTCATATAAACTTAAAACAATGTCTCAGCATTTTTTTATCTGTATTGGCTATTGTATATTCAGTGAGGACCGTGAAGAACTTATAAGCATAATTTAGGTACCATTTTTAGGCAGTAGTGGATATTACTAGAAAAAAACTTTTAATGTCTACTAAATATAAATTGTGCATTAAGTCTGATATGGATGTAATTTACAGAATGGTATAACCAGACTAAATGCAAAGTTGGTGATACGGAGACTATGGACTAACGGTTTTCTGTGACAGTTGATAAACAGAAGAGAAACAAAGGTCATATGTGGTGACAACAAAGTTGTGCGAATGGACTGTTTAACTTTATTCCATTATGCGTTATAGAGTTCATGAATCACTGAAGTATATACTAAGATCAACATCTGCAATATTGCATAGCAAATAATCCCTCTTATTTTTACCTTTTATTTTTATTTTACTATATTAAACGCCTGAAAGATGCTATGTTACTGTTTGAAAGTTGGGAAATTCCTAAATATTGCATTAATTTTTCAAAGAACATTGAAAGTAAGGTAATGATCAATGATGGAGAGATGTAAGGATGAAAACGTGTTTACTATATTGTATTCTTTTCTGCTTTATTGAACTAGGACATTTTAATTATGCAGAATGTGACCTCTACAAGTGTATTTCTTTGGATAGTTCTGGTTTCCATGTGCTGTCTTTAAATTTCCATGTGTTTATCGTGGTCTTTTACAGAAAAGTGAATTGCTGAAATGTTTTAGATTATGTTCCCACAAGCAGGTTGTCAGAAAGGACTTGCAAAGCCTTTACCCACCTAATTTCTCACTTTGAGCTCACCCATTTTCATCAGCAGTTTAAGTTAAGATGTCAAATTTTATTGACCTGGCTTTTAAGAACTGCTGCAACAGGATTTGTCATTTGTCAAAGCGCCAAAGCTTTTTTGTGTTTCTTTTAAAGTACAGGAGAGTAAAATAAGCTTGCTTTGGCTGGTTTCAGAAAATAGCATGTTGTCAGGCACGGAATCCGGACACTTGAAGCTGCCTCATTCACATCCACCTCATTTTAAACCTAAAAGACTAACCTTTGGAACTGGTGGGTTTTAGGAATTGCAAGATAGTGAGTCCTGGGGCTGTTTGCAGCTGTAGTCTGTGCTGCTGGCCCTGAGAGAAGGACGAACAATGAAAAGAAAATGGCATTTTGATTTGAGATCTATTTTATTTCATGTAATTATGAACTGTGACATTTTTTAACGCATGCATCAGTGTCATCTCAAACTGAGAAATCTAGGCTACAGAGACGATGCAGTCCCAGGAAGGTGCAGTGATCTTTGTAAATTCCTACCAAAATCTTTGGAAAACTTGTGCGTTCTTCCTGTCAGCCCTATAAACCACTGCACTGTGATGCATCTGATGTAGTTAGCATATGTAAATACTTAATACAGTAAACATCTTGTTTTCTTTCACTCCCTGTCTAGTACATCAGCTTTCACGTTTAATTTATTTTGATTTCTCTCATTTAACTATGCATATGGTCTGTTGGGAAAGGCTTGGGGGATATAGTTGCGTTAATGATCAAATTCTTTGGTCCAGCCTGTATGAAATCTTCATGCAGTGTAGAACTAAAATACCCATTGATGTTCCTTTTATCGAACATGCTTCATATATTGTGGTAAAATTATATGTATTCACATAGGTTGTTAAGAAAAAACAAGCCACCGATGTGCAGTGAGAGAAAGTTAATTGTGTAGATACCTCAAGACTGCATCAATGAACAGAGTACACTGTAGTGGTCATATGAATCTGTCTAGAATAAAAAATACCGAACAGTTTTTCAGCCAATAGCCTAAGGTAAAATCCTATGTTAATAAGTATGTGCAGATGAATGAGATCTTTTCTGTCTCTATCATTTATGAATCTTAGTGCTGTAGATACAGGGACAGACATCTAGGAAAGATTAAAGATTAAGTTGGCATATGTTTTGTCATACCTGATAAACAAACATTGTGTTTATTAATGTGGAAGTATTCCATTGCACAGTCCAAAAACATTCCCAGAAGGAAGTATGACTGACCCTCCTTTTGTCCCAGGGGAATGGGGCTTCTTTCACCTTCCTTACACTGCCACCACCTTGTGATGCATTAGCCAGGTGCTTTTCCTCTCCCTGCAAATGTTAGTTCTGCTATTGAGCAGCCTTTCCCAGTGCCACCTCCTACTCCAGTGAAGCAATCTCTGTTCCTGTGCAGTGGCCACTTGAAGGTGAGGGTCAGGTTTCCAGTTGGTGTAAATTACACAGCTCCACTGAAATCTAGCTTTTAGGCTTACCAAGTATTTATGGTATATCTAACATGTAGACTTAAGAACACTGACTTTTTATGCTGGTGTGTTAGGACTAGGGCCCTACTTTTGTGCAGCACAGAAATTCATGATCTGCATTTTCTGAATGCCATTAAAGCCACCTTTAAAGTGTGGATTTTCATCTTTACTAAATTTAGCTCTGAAGGACTAGGTACCTGCAATGGCTAGATAACAGTTTTGCTTAGTGGCTATGTATACATTCACCAATGTCCCTTTTTGATGCACTTTTAGAATCTGTTTCAAGCTCAGCCTCAAAAGAAAGTGTGCCCTATGTTGGTGCATGATATGTACGGTGAACAATTAACACTAAGGTCTGTAAAGACACCCGAATTGATTATATACACATCAGGTTGTATCCAGAGCACATATATGCTTCATTGATTTTTAGCTGAACTTCATAAGAGTCTGTTATCAGCCACTAGATTTACAGCAGCTCTGAGAGTCCTCCAGTTTATTATACTGTTTAGATTGTTTAGATCGAGCCTGTTGTAGCCTCTAACAGTTCCTGGAATCAGGGAATGACAGCAGTATCTTACAGTCACCTTGTCTTCACCATGCTCATGGCTTGAGAACAATTTTTGGATGCAATCTTTCTGAAATGGAAATTCTTTGATTTACTCTGACACTGATTGATGTTTAGGTGACATCTCCAGAAACCAAACATGCAGAACAATTCAAGGTTCCTTTTTTGGATTATAGCCAACATCCAGAACTCAAGCTTTGGAAAAAAAAATCCATGTCATTTAAAAGAAGGAACATAATACCTTTCCAGATGTTAATGTATTTTGCTGTTAGAAGTTTCTTCATTTAAATTACCCAAATCATCAAGGTTTTTGTTTTTAAAATTAGCATCTGTTATGTCTGTACTAAATAAACTAAAATAGTTTTTATAATTTTCCCAGAAAATGACAAACTTTGACTTTTAACAGTTAAACACTTCAAGAAATATTTAAAATTGCTTTTGACAGTGTGTTAGCAAGAGCGAAAGCCTTTATCTAAAGATCCTACTTGACTTTCTGAAGCACTTAAAATATTACCAGAAAATTGTTTCTGTGGCTTATTATAGATATAAGTAGATATGATAATAAACATTTTGGTGGAAAAGAATACTAAACAAAAGGCTTTAAAGATGATTATTAATTTTTCTCTTGCATTTGGTTGTTTCTATAAACAAGGTTCAGTATTAATATGCTAAGGCCAGTTATCATTCCTATATTTGAGAATCTCTTTCTTTACTATTTATTGATTTAAAGCAACTAGGTTTTTAACTGTTGAATTAATATCAGAGAGAGGAAGTCCAGTAATAGTATGATTTCACTGTTATAGATGACATCAGTACCCTTTAAGTTGGTCTTCTAAACTCATGACCTTACTTCTGGTTGCAGGCTCCATTTCGGCAATTGAATTCTGCTAGGTTCGTGACCTCACCTCATAAATACCATGACCTGAACTGGGGTTATGACACATTGATTTGGAGCCACTGTCCTACAATCTTGTGCTTGACCAGTTTGGTATATGAATTCAAATTAATTTGCTTTTTAAAGGCTTAAAATAGAGAACCATCTCCTTTTTTTACCCATGTTGTACAAAATGTCATTTCCAAGCAGATGGAAATAAAATTGACAATAAATTAATTAAAGAAATGGAATATGTTTTGTTTATGTTGAAGAGATTGTTCCTTTCTAGTATTCATGGTATAGGCTATTCTGAAACTGATTCACAGCTGTACAAATGATAGTTGGATGTGAAGATTTCTCTATGTATGTTAGCTTAAATGACTGCTGTTCATGGTAAACGATTAGAAATGGATCTGTCTGTACTGTTAGAGAAGCTAAATATCTGATAAATCAAGTCCCGAAATACAATGTATTGATAACAGATGTTCGCAGTTTGCCTATGGACATTTCTGAAATTATATAAAGGAAAAAATATCAGGTCATGCAATCATTAAAATTTGTTGTATAATGCAAGGTACTTTAAGGCTGAGGTCTCCAGGCTAAGGATATGACCAGGTGGGACTGGTTCAAGATCTTCTGAGACTGTATACTGTAAGGTGTTTCCATACTGATGAAACATCTGGGATAGATACAAAAAAACCCCAGCTGCTCAATCAACATAAC
The DNA here is from genome assembly GCA_033558185.1 of Dromococcyx pavoninus. Classification (NCBI taxonomy): domain Eukaryota; kingdom Metazoa; phylum Chordata; class Aves; order Cuculiformes; family Neomorphidae; genus Dromococcyx; species Dromococcyx pavoninus. The sequence goes on along the minus strand of JAUMJL010000044.1, from coordinate 5,321,192 downwards.
AGCACTTTACATGCATCATTGAGGGCTTTTTCCTATACTGAAACATTAACTTTCTTTTTTTAGCTTACATTAGAGGACAGCAAACCAGAGTATCTGTGCAGATATTACAAAAGTGTAAATGAAAAAGACTAAGGCTGTGGTATGAACTGCAGGGAAAAAAAAAACAACAACCAACCAAAACAACAAGGCAGCTCTTACACAAAATTTAGTATTGTCAGATCTTTTTCTTTCACCAGAATTGTTTTGGTTTACTTTCCTCAGACCAGTTGAAAAATTGTTTAACACTTCAGGAGTTTCTACTCGCTTCCTAATAGGAAGGAGTAAAATCAGACCTATGGAAACTATACAATTGGCAGGGATTTCAGAACTGGTGTGACTGTTGGTTCACAGGCTAAGCTTGACCTGATAGTCACACATGTGATCCATTAATGATAATGGGAAGTTTATTCATGTAACCCCTTATGCGTATCTCATACAAATAAAATATGTTGAGCAGTCTTTTGACATGATTTATACACTTAGGACTTGATCCAAGTCCCAAAGAAGCTAATGGAGAGTCATCTTTGAGAGCTAAAGCCAAAAAAGATAGTCACAAGTTTTCACTATGGAGAGGGTAGGCTTGGATTTTGGGGGGGATTTTTGGTTTAACAGATAAATGTTTTAATTAATTTGCCTTTGAAGATTGTCAGAGATGCCTAAAGTTTGACATCTCTCCACTTGAACACCAACAGAGTTATTCAAAGGAAAAAGGGATCCAAGCCTTTCCACAGGGTGTAGCAACAAACCTGTCTTGCAAGTTGCTCAGCTGAAATGCTCTTCAGTGTTTTGGCTGAGACGGACAGCAAATGCATTAGCAGGAGTGTGGGTAGGGTATGTGAGGCAAACATTTGTGTGCAGGGCTCAGGGTTTTAAAAGAGCTCGGTGAAGGTGTTGAAAAGTCATCCCTCGATATCATGGATGGTTGTAAAATGGGCCATGGGAGTAAATTTGAAATCATTTTCACATAGGTCACTTAGTGCAGCCACTGAGTGACAGATTCACTGATTTGATTCAAATTCAAGTCAGTGTCAGAACAGAAATGCAAGAAGATAAACACATGTGGACACACAGTGCAGCATGGCTTTAGAAGTCTTTTGCTGAATTTATAAGATGGGCCCATTTTTAAATATTCACATGGGATGTGAATGGAGAAGCTCTGTTTAATGAATGTATGAATCAGCACTATATCAACATTGTAGTATGTTAGATTCTTACAAACACGGTTTTCATTATATGTGTTTAATAGACATATTGCTATTTTGAGGACAGCATATTTTTTTGTGAAGTAAAGATAAATGTTGCTCTGGGTGAAGGGAGGGAGGGATGGAAAGCTGTAGAGTGTTCGGTGTGATAGGTATTAGAGATGTAATACTTGAGATAGGAATGTAACACTGCAATTGTTTAGATAACTTGTCCTGAAATTTCTAAGTCATCAAATAAAATAACAAATATCAAGTGAAATATTTACACTTCATTTGCATACCACTTGCAGTAGCAAGATAGCTCAGTATCTTATTTTTAAGTTTTTGTTAGGCCAGCAGATGTTTCAGATACTGGATCCCTGGAGGTGGTGGCCAAAATTAGAGATCTACTAAGGCTGAACATTTAGGGAGTTTGGGCTATGACATTAGTATAAAGTTTAAAATGTATCTTTTCATGACAGAAGTAATCCAAGTGGGGTTCTCTGAGACCATTGAGAGACAACAGCAATGTTCCATCATATACCAGCTGTATTACTTTTTCATGTTCAAAAACTAAATACAGCTTCAAATTTGCCTGATGTAGTGTTATGACCTCATATACAAACAATAGCTAGGCTCAAGGGACACTTCATAGATTGCTAAGTGAAGGACTTTGAAGTTAGAGAATGCCAGATATTTTCTTCATTCTCAGTTCCACTCTCTATGTATCGCCTTTGTGGTGAATGAAGGCCGTATCCTTTCACTGGAGGAAAGAGAAAATGGTATACATTCATACAATTAAAGACTGCGTCACGATATGTGCATACGATGAGTATTTTCCCGGGGCAAAGAAAAGGTATTTCCCTAGTCCAATGCTGCTGATTTTTAGGCCTACCATGAACAAGGCATGAAAAAAGAAATTGATGAAATTTTAAATCTTGTCAGCTTACCCAACTTCAGGAATCATCAGCATATCCTCTTACAATAGTGCAGGAATCATTTCAATCACCACTCTAATGCAGATACTTCTGTGATGATACCACTCACTCTCTTAACAAAGCACAAAAAAAGTAAAAAACATAGCACAGAATGTATGGGTAAACGTGATGACACCCTGCTGAAGGTGCAGAACAAAACTTAGCTAGGTAACGGGAACTTGGTGAGGGCACCATGGTTAGCATTTGTACTTTTTAAGTTTCTAAATGGTTTGCAGACTTTACTGAGTGAATGACAGTAATCATAATAGATTGTTGTCCTCTAACACTTGCTCAATCAGATGGAGTGAGGAAAAATGTCTTTAAAATTTTGTTTGGAAAAAAAACAATTGCAAAAATTCCACACCTGGTTTCCTTAAGGCACAATCCCTGTGCCTCTCACTAAATTCATAAGATATGGTATTGTCTAGTAGCTAAGAAGATCAGATCACGTGTTGTTGCTAAGTCTTTGTCTTTGCACAGGTCTGTGCAGCAATAAGTACAATGATGTATCTTGTTTGGAGTCCTTGAATTAAAACAGTTAAGAATAATGCATAACAAAAGATGAATTCAGGTGCCTGATTTTAGGAACTATTGAGAGAAAATATCGTGCTAACTTTCCAACACCACATTAAAAAAGAGAAGAATATTAATAATATTTTTTTCCAGATTGACATATCTTGAATTGAGGAAACTGGGCAGTAAATTACAGTTGCTCTTCCCTTTCTATGTTGTCCTTCTTTCCCCCAAATAAAGAGTTTTTCTTAATTTATCTCTCTCACATTTGTTTCGTGGGTCCCAGAAGCATCTGCCCAGCAGCTGTTGGAGGCTCAAATGGAACTTTTTCACCCACCAGCATTTCTGCAGATTCTCCTGTGGCAAATTAATTTCTCCCTTGCACCTCCATCCATCAAAATGTTTCTACCTTCAAAAAGGCTTGCTTCTCAAAAGAATCAGTAATTCAAGCAAATTCCCTCCTCCTACTTTCACACATTTTGTGAGAGTTCTAGCAGCATGGTTTTTTTAAATGTAAACAACCGTAAATAAAATACGATTTTGGGTATTGTTCACCAATAGTGGTGTGTAAACTGAGTGACTAATGAAAAAAATCACATGATAAGAGATCATGTAGGAATTGTGAATTGGTCTCTCAGGATAAGAAATGAATGGAAGGTCTCATCAGGCAGTCACTATAGAGGTTTGCTGACTACACAGCCTTCTTTTCCACAGCCATCTGGAAGTTCACAGGCTCCATTAACTTTCTAGGGTAGATCATCAAAACAGGTGCATTGCACTGGCAAGAAAGAAATACCCTGAGCAGAAAATACTGTGGGCAGTCAATGTGAATTCCTTTATCCTCCAGCTTCCAGTTCTATCAGAAATATCAGGTTAGGTCATGCTCTGACCTGTTACATAGGGCAAAACCTATGCAGAACAAACACTTATTATTATGAAATCCAGAAATTCTGAAATAAAGTGGAAGTATTATTAGCTGTATAATGACTATGATAGCAATGGACAAAAGTAATTTAAACAATCCTATTAGCTGCAAAAGGGCCTTAATATTAATATAGAACACAAAGTTCTGAACTTCCAAACTCCTCTGCAAATCCTTGTTTGGAAATAGAAGAGGAAGCTGAAGATAGTAAATTGTACCTATAAAGAAAAGCACATCATATGAACAAATGAAATACTAAAATAAATTTATGTTATGATTGTTATGATTTCTATAGTTGTTATATTTGTCTATTTAGACAAATAAATAGACATTTCAATAAATGAAAGCAGCTCTTTTTGCCTTTGTTTTTCATGCAACGAATTTAAATGTAGAAAAGCCTGTCTGTAGTTCTATATCAGAATCCACAGCACCTGTAGAGAGTCCCATTAAAATCCAAATATGGATATGGGAGATTCTGTTTGAAAGGGAGTAATATGACGTTATTGCCCTCTATTGACATTTTTTTTTTTTGGCTGCCTTGCAGTGAATAATCAACTGAACTTGGACGGCATAGAGAAGTTGCTATATAGGCTGCTGAGCTCTACAGCTAGAAGATCTGCCAAGTCTTAAACACTGAGAAAGAGACATTTGTCTGACTTCTCTCACACTGTCCCATGTATTTTCAGAAAACAAATCATGTATTTGCAGCTTTACTTTTGGGCCCCACAATTTCTGTTCTGCTTCTTGATCCCTTGTGTCAGACAGACCTAAGCAGCCTGATCTGTAATCTGTCAGTCAGCAGTAGTCTGGGCCATGGGAAATCACGGAGTGGGGAAGAAACTGCTGCACTGGGCTGCTCTTCAGAAGTGTAAATCCAAAAATCAAAAGGGTCCTGACAGAGACGTATCTGAAACATGGACTCCGTGCCATTATGTGAGAAGATCTGTGATTCCCACACAACTATTCTTTTTTCTTGTTCTATGGTGACATGATTTGCAGGGTCACGTGCACTGGGGCCTAGAAAAGTTGAAAGGTCTACGGAAGTGCTATATAGCTGGAAAGAGTATGTTTCTTATATAAATATTATGATCACAGGTATAGGATTCATTCCTGTGCTTTCAAAAAGCACTACGCCTGACCTCAAGTAAGTGTAAATAGATTGCAGGCAACCTTTGGCAGTTAGAAGCCTGTCTCGAGAGTTGACTATGAGACTTCATTTAATTTTCTTGTAATCAGAGTAATAGTCTCTTTTGCCCTGGTCTAGAGTGGAAATAGTCTTTCTAGGTTAAGTTTCTGGGAGTTTTCATGGATGCTGCTATTGATCACAGTTCTCTGTCATCTCCCCTGCACAGACCGAGCAGCTAACACACTAATCTCGTTTTGAGTCTATCTATGTATCCTTCATTCATGTCCTCTTTTGTGGTGTCCAGTGGGTCTTCTGAGCTTAAAATGAATGCTAGCAAAGACAAAACCTACAGATATTTCCCAGTTGTGAAAAGTTAATGTTAACTTCGCTGTGCAAAAAACTTGGAAATAATCTTACTTCTACCCAACTGTAAGTACCAGGAACATCTGTGAAAAGCAATGCTACAAATATTTTTACGCTGGTGTGAAATATTGAAACTGTTGAATAGAGATCCTTTACTGAACTTTCCACATATTCCTTTAAGCAACACATTGGATACAACATTTCAAGGGACCATTCTCTCTTGAAAGCGTGAAAGACGATGAGAATATCACAGTACTTAACACGTTTTGCGCTATGTTTCCAGGACACTGGAGAGAGTCCAATGAATGGCCACAAATATGATTACAGTACTAGAGCATCTTGCATACAAAGAATGGCTGAGAGAGCCAGGACTGTTTAGCCTGCAGAAGAAAAGGCCTGGGGGGATCTCCTCAATGTATATGAATATCTGCAGCGAGGGTGCAAAAAGGACAGAACCAGGCTCTTTTCAGTGGTGCCCAGTAACAGAACAAGAGGCAAAGAGACAAAAACTGAAGCACAGAAGGTTCTTCCTGAACATCAGGAAACATTTTGTGAGGGTAACTGAGCCACTGACACAGGTTGCCCAGCGAGGTTGTAGAGTCTTCATTCTTGGAGATGTTCAGAAGCCATCAAAACATGGTTCTGGGCAAACTGTTTTACATGTCCCTGCTTGAGCGGAGTGGTTGAACCAGATGATCTCTGCTTATCCCCCTTCCAACCTCAACAATTCTGTGATTCTGTAAATTATAATACCTTTTTTGTGTCTTAATTTCATTTACTGTATTCTTGTTCATTATGCTTTACTTTGGAGGGGTGGTGGTGTTTGGTGGGTTTGCTGTTTTTTTTTTTATACTATGTGCTAGAAGTAATTAATTTCATTTCATAAAGGGAACTGCATAGCTCTTTTTGGGGAACACCAACTTGTTGCATGTTCTGCAGGCTTAGGAGGGCTGAGCAGATTCTTCAGAAAGGTGCACTGACTCTCTTTAATGTTAGTGCGTTTCTTTCAAGAAAACAAGAGAAGGTCTGCCGCCCATCACAGGAGCATGGGCCAAGCTGTAAATGCAAAATTGTTGTATGGCATTTGGCATCCTTTGTCATCTATAGTCCAGGTGTTAAGGGGCGTTCCAATGAATTCAGAGGTACTGGGAAAAGGTAGAATTTTGGGTAGCATTTACTCCAAAATCTGTGTGGTTGGTGACAGTTGGAGGGAAGTATCGGGAAGGCATTTGGAGGGAAATGTAGGAAAGGATGCCATGTAGATTTTTGAAAGGCTTGTTTACTGCTGAACCCCTACCTGGGACCTTTCTCAAAAGAGACATGTACAGCTTTCAGTAAGGGAGCTGTGAAGGAAACTGGGCAAAGACTACAGTTACTCTTCCCTTTCTACATTGCCCTTCTTCTCCCCAAGTAAACATGGTTGTCTTCTCTATCTTCCACGTGCATCCTGGTTTAAGAACTCTGAGGTTTTGTCTTTCCGAGTACGCACAACTTGCAAATGTATTCAGTAACTGAGCTGAAAATCCTTTTTGCTTTGATACATACATTTTAAATTAAAGCAGAGGACAGAGTAGGAAAGTAAATAAATAAAGGAAGTTGTTGCATTACATTCAAATTTTTTTGGTAATATACCCGTTTGCTCCTTTCGTGTTTTGTAACGAAGTATTCCTTTAATCAACTCACATAATGACCTCCACATTCTTTGATACCAGAGATCTACCTGCATAGCGTGAGACCCAGTCAAAGGATGAGGAGGTTGAAGTCTGAAATGCCCTAGGTGTGCGTATATTGTGCGCAAGGGTATGTGTTATTGACCGACAAGAGCAAGGGAGTGCAGAGAAGAGGAGTATGGTATTTTCTTCTCTACAGCTTGCATCTTAGATTAACCTAAATGTTAGGGCAAATCAGTGAAGACTGATAGAACAAATCCCTGCCAGATAAGCTTTACCTTGTTCAAGTCGTGTAACATGTAGGAAAATCCATCAGGGTTAAGTTCCATCCAGTCCTATTTAAGAGTTCTAGATTTTTCCATCCAGACATTTTGTCGCTTTGCTCACACAGACTTCCAAAGAATTTATCCTGAGGGGCTATTTCTTCTTGCATTGCAGTTACAAGGCATTAGTTCATGCACTGCTGGTATGTCAAAATGTGTAGCTGATAACTTAGTTACATCACTAGTTATTCCTACCTCAGATGGAAAAAAAAATAGCTGTCTTAAAGTGCTGCTCAATGTGCATGTTCTGCAGATTCTCACTGAGGGACCTGTGGTTACCTCAGCCTGATGATTACCCTGCATTCTTCCGATGTAGACACCAAGAGCTGTTGAAAATAATTGAGACGCTTGTCAACAGAGTGGGAGACTGGACTTCATCAAAACTGTTTTAGTCTCTGGAACAGATGACCTTTTGATGGAGTTTGTTTTAGTGAGGAATTAAGTAACCAATCCTGTACTGTGTGAAGCACCTTCTTTGAGGTGCTGAGTATCTCTATTTTTTTTCTCTTGCAGTTGCTCTGGTGTTAAAAAAGTGCCAAGGCACTGAGCACTTTGCAGAATAGGGCTTCAAACTGCCTTTAAATTGCCTCCATCAAGAATGCAAACCATAAAGGAAACTCTTTCAGCAGATCCAAACCAAAATCACTTCATTACCTAGGATTGTGTTATGAAGCTAGGTACTTAAATGCAGGGAAAACATGTGCATATAATTTTGGAGATAAGATTAATTCCAAAAACAGTGCAATTCCCTGATTATCCTGTGCTATTAATATGTGGTAGTATAACAATGATAATAATACATTAAAAAAATACAAGGTTTCTAAGTCATTATATTTTTCCATTTTTTTTTATTACTGCAAACTGAGCCAGCTGATGAACAGCTGCTAGGGAGGAGTCAGGATCATGCATGTTTCCTGTTCAGCCTTGCTCCAGCAAAAAGCTAATGAAAGAACGTAATGGTCTTGCAAGTCAGGTAAAAGGTTCAGAAGAGTTCACATGTCAATTGATTTCCAATCTTACTTTATGTTGTATTTCAATCAAAAAAACCCAACCCCAAACAAAAATGCTTCAGTGCCATAAAGCAAGTGTTTTTATATTGCATTTGAAAAGTAAGCGTAGAACCTCTCACAGCAGAGGGACACTATAACTATGTAAAGTGTAGCAGTGAGTATTCTAAACCATTTGAAAAATTCTTCTGTTTGGCTATGTGAGTAGCTATGGTGATATATTGGTGTATATGCATACACACAAATATATTTCAAAGTGGAAATATTTAATTAATATGTCTGTAAGCATAAATAGCAAATCTGCACTTCTCACCTTATCAATTAATTTACTGAAAATTGCACAGTTGACCGTTTCTTTACTGCACTGTCTCAGCATGGAGAAGGGAGAGATATTAGTTGCATCAGTGTAGAGCAATGAGATTTCTGTAAGTCGTGATCTGCTGGCATGTAATAACTTGATCTGCTTCATGCAGACAAAATATATTAAAAGTATGGACGAGTGAAGTTTGTGCCCCAGGGAGAAGGCAAGATAATGCATTGAAATTGTTCAGAGGTAGTTAGATGCCTAATGGTCTAATATGTGAGCTATGTGAGGTCTGGGGTCTGGTTCTCATAAATTCTGGCTAGACTGATCCTGTAATTTCAAGCAAAGGATAAAAGCGTTAACCAGAGTCATCAGTGTTCAAGGTCCATGATGCTGGATATTATTCATGTAAAAATTCAAGAAAAATGCTAAAAGGAGCATATGTGTTTGTATGTGACAATATACATATGTGTAGAAAATACATACTCTGTTCTTTTTCCGTGTGTCAGATATATGCACAGAAAAAAGTACACAGTAAATGTATACATTAACATATGTATAGTTATGCAGAAATAATGCTAAGAACTCAATAGCCAAAATAAGGGCTTCTTGTCGTGTGTGTGTTTTTTTAATTTGGTTAGCAAGTTAATCTATGGAAAATCAAAATGCTTGTTCTCATTTGACTACTGCTGCTTTGTAATATACATTTTATATCAACAACATTTTTTACACTTGGCATCTACAATTTTTTTAAGACGACATGTTAATCCATGATTACAGCAAAATATTGTTAATGCAATGCTGATACACTTATTTCTCACTTTATACAACAACTCTGATCATTTCAAACCAGTAAGGTCATTCCAGTGGCAGAATAGTTGCCACTAGAATTGTATATTAAGATTACTGATAAGTGCATGAATGTAGCATAATGTTGCCATAATTCATCCTTATAATTTTGCATCATTACTGCGCACTAATCAAGAATTGGCTGTCTCAAAATTTCTATAGCTGTAGAATTGAAGTAAAAAGGCAAGAGCAAATCTTAAAAGCCATCTCTCATACACAACTTGCATGGCAAAGCATAGATAATAAAAATATGCTGGACTCCGTAGATTAATTTAACCATATTGTTTCCTTAATCAGAGTTTAAGTTATATTTTGTCTTGTGGCTTTCTACTGTTTAAAATGTAGTCATTCTGTGACTGTAAGGTGGTCACCTGGGTGTTACCATGAATTTCCCTAAATCTTTGAATATGAATGGAAAGAGTCTCATGTGCACGTTCCTGTGTCCAAATAGAATGAACTCTCAACAGCCCCACTAGCTTTGACCACTTTCTTCTCTGGACTCCAAAGTCTGACCCTGGGATGGAAGAGATCATATGGTGGCAGAGGGTTTCTTATCTCGTTCTCAATAATACAGTCGTCTTCTCTTTCTTCATGGTACGTCCTGATTTAAGAACTCTGAGGTTTTGCCTTTCTGAGTGTGCACACTTTGCAAATGTTTTTAGTAACTGCACTGAATGTCCCTTTGCCTTGATAGAGACATTTTAAGCTGAAACAGGGAACAGGATGGAAAAGGATATTTTTTTCTTTGTCTGTGATATATCCCTGTTTACTCCTTTTATGTAGTGAATTATTCTCTTGATCAACTCACATAAGGACCTCCATGTCATTTGATGACAGAGGTCCATCTGCATAGTGTGAGATTTTTTTGATGGCACAAAATAGTAGGGGTGAGTTGAAAGGGTCTAGAGGATGAGTATTGTTACAGTGCCCTCTCAGTATTTAATTAGGTGTATTCTGAGAGTATGACCTATTTCTGCAGTGTTGTCACCTGTGTGCCAGATTTACAGAAGTATTGAGACAGTGGGTCCAGTGGGGAGAGGACTGGAGGTGCTCTGGTTCTGTGAAACTCCATTCTCCTTGGGATTGTGGGAGAGGGACAATTTAAAGAGTCCTGTTAACATTGCTGCTTCTGAGCTAGTGTTTTCCAAGGATTCTCGAGAAAGGTTGTGCACTATTTTGAGCTTAAAATGCTACATTTGTAAATAGAAAAATGTTGGTTCTACTGAAAACTTACTCTGTATCGAAATCTCTATACCTCTTTTTGAAAAAAAGCACTGCTTTTAACATTGCTTTCTATATAACATTTCCACATCTAACATTTTAACATGTAGGTTTCTATATAACATTTCCACATGCATTTTCAATTATTATTATCATCTTGAAAATTACAGATTTTTGTCAGCCCTTAATTACAGGGCAATAACACACCCATATCTATTTGACTGACTCATTTAGATGATTGTTCTGACAAAAGCAGAGCTCATCTGGCAGGTTTATAAGGCTGAACCCTCCAAAACTGCCTCTAATTTTGAAGTCCTCAATTCAAAACTCTGATTTGCACATGCAAAGATCATAAACACACACAAACAATGTGGTTATATGTGTGACTACTTGACTTGTGAAAACAAATCAGTTAGGATTGTGCCACCTGAAAATTAGAGGTCAGATTAATGCCTCTTGGATAAACTGCCTCTAGAAATTTTAGTAGTAAGTTTTATAGAGCAATTGCGAACTATCTAGAGCTCCTTTTCCAGTAATTAAATTAGTTATTAGGTGGAAAATTGACAGATTAATGAGTAATTTGAGACACTAAAAACTCAGGTTGCATTGGCAGGATTATGGAAGACAGATATTTTCAGAAGTTGTTGTAGAAACTCACACAGTTGACTCAAAATCATATATATAGTTGAGAACATAAATATATTTTTTCCAGTGTGACTTTTTAAAACCTATTATTTTCCCAAAATGTGAGATAAATCCTAGGTGCTAAGTATTAAATAACAAACACAGAGCCCCATGCTATTTCCAGGATCAGAGGTATTTGTGTATTGTTTTCTTTCTGTCTGTCTAATTTGGTCTGAGAAGAGCAGAGACTGTACTGAAATGTATAAGGGTTATCAGAATTCCTTTATGTTCCGATGTTTTCCCTCCTCCAGAGAATGGATCAGACAGGCAGCGCACAGGGACAGCATGACCTGTGAATACTCACAACCAAAACACATCTGGCAGGTCTAATTTTAGGTTCTTTAGCCTTGATCATGTCCCTTTAATGTATTGAGTGGAAAAAGAAAGATGTTTAAAGTACAGGAAACGTCACAGAACTCTAGTTCCAAATTCCTCTTTAAATAGAGCCTCTGAATTGATGTATTTTTTCTAGACTCTGGTTTTGTTTCATTTTTGTGGGGGTTTTTTTTTTAGTTGTGAAATTTGCCAGGTCAACAGCCTTGGAGACAGAAGTCCTCTATCAATAGAAAGGTTACCACAATAAGGAGTGGAAATTTGCATTTCCTACAAGGACTTGCTGGCATGCCAGGGCCCTGTCCTGAAGGGACCACTTTTAAGCCTGAGATTGTAGTTTCCAAACCTCATTCACAGTATGATCTTAGACAAATGGAGAAACAATAGGATTTATTTTTATTTTCTATTGAACCTAATGGGAGGAAGGGGGCCTCAGACCTTGACTTTTCTTAGTACCATTTTGTATGACTTTTTGCAATTTTTTCCAAGGGCTAAAAAAGTTGAAGATTTCCATGCAGGCATGCAATGGAGGGACTACAGGAATTACTAAACTGCACTTTTAAAGGCAACGTTTTGTTACTTCTCCTACTGTGCTAAATATTCAAAACATCTTCTACAGCAGACAGTTTTTACTTCTCAAGTGTAAAAATGATTATGTTTCTAAGCAAAAAGACCTTATATTTCAGTGAAGGTTGCTTCTTGTCTTAAAAACATACATACACGTGCATACAGACCATTTTGAGGGAATGTCCTGCCTCAAAAGCTAATTTAGTGTTTTACCAAAATATGATTCTGGTTTTGTACTTTTAATCACAAAGATTGTATAAAAACTCTTACAAAACTTTCCTGGAAAACAAAGTTCTGGCAGAACTATTGGTCCCTTTGGGATGAATTTCTTCCTTTATTTTCTCTTTTTCATAAAGTTTGAGAGATTTGTTTGCTGTTTTTTTTTGTTTGGTTTTAAGATCTTCATCTCTTGAGAGTCTTGTTTTATTGGTTTATGTTTCTTTCATTTTTTTAGTTCCTCAAAATACAGGTGTATGAAAAGTAGAGTATTCAGAGTGGACAAACTAATGTACAACCTTAATCTTGTTTTGCAAACATACCAGCACTGGAGAGAAATAAAACCTAAACAGTCACTTTGCTATCAGCTTGCATAGCCCACTGGGTCTGCAGCTTGAGAACATTTTGCTGTGCATTACTGCATTACCCTGTCCTCCCAGTTACAACCCACAAGCTAATCTGGGAGCAAACTCTTCAGTTCTGTCAAAACTTTCATTCCTAGTCTGACGGACTCTTTCCTACAATCAGATGCCACTCAACCTTCCAGGAAGGAAGTCAGAAGGACTTTCTCAGAATCTGTGTTATAAACTCAACCCAGAACCCATAAAAATAAGAGAAGGTGAAATGCTATGTGACTTTACTTATGTGTCCAGTCAGTCCAATCCAATCCAATCCAATCCAATCCAATCCAATCCAATCCAATCCAATCCAATCCAATCCAATCCAATCCAATCCAATCCACAAAAATTAAAACTTATTACATGCTTTCCTTTAGATTTTCAGGTTAGCTGCGCCATTCCAAGTGACAGTGGTCTTTGAGCTTTTGTCAGCCCATATAGGTAGAAGACAGAGAGGCCAGAAACTTTGCAGGCTGGTAGAATGGGTAGACAGAGAAAACTCAGCATTCAAACTCTGCAAGTTGTCATAAACTGCAAAAAAAGAAAATCGTAATTTTGCAAACTGTGCTTGTATTGTCTCCATTTTTCTCTTCCTTCAATAGAAATCCCGGGTTGTGCACAATTCTCCTATGATCAGGCTGAAGGAATGGGGCTTCATTTAATGCTGTTTATTGATCTATGAAATGCAGTGCAATGGAAACAATATCTCTGAGACAAAGTGTTTTGTTAGACTTTTAAAGCAACCGTATTCTTCTTACTAATGGAATGCTATCCAACAGTCAAGAAGTATCTTAACTGCTTTGACTACTTATGTTAATTTGTTAATTGGCAATTGCTCTGCTCTGTAGACATCCTGGGTTAACAAACTTCTGTTCACAATCAATCATAGTAAGCAGATGATGGAAAAGCAAGGAAAATAAGTAGAGAAAAGCTGTATCAGCTTACAAAATTGTACTATTTTAGATAAACAAGCTAAACTTTTCAGAGAGTTTAATAGTTTTATGAAGATACATGCAAAACACACAAAAGAAAAGACTTGTCCCAATTAAAAGGTCCTACAAGAATTTAACACATTACATATTTACATTATGTATTTAATTAACTCTAGTAATTTGCTTAGTGTTAAATAATTCTGGAGACCTTTTCTTTGAACAGCTTTAGTACTCCCATTCATGAGAGGGGGGAACTTGAAATTTGGGAGGTGAATATTAAGAGTGTGGTTTTGCTTCCCTTACAAAAATGTAACAGTTTGGCCACAGTTTAAGTTTTAGCAAAAATCACAGTTCACAGGTGTTTATTGAAAACTTCCAAGGTTTTGATAGCTAAACCTCCAGAAATTCTGTCTTAAATACTGTGACTTGTGAATCCCACACCACCTCATGCTGATGAGACTGTATTTGTGTCGTAGAAGGACTGCGAATATTATTGCAATGATACTCCAAAATGCCTGAGATGAGACAGGTATTGGCATAATGAACTATTATACCCAACCCTCCAAAATTCCTTTTGGTACCCAAGACTCTGGTGGAGGAAGCTGCCAGAGCTAAATGTAGGGGGACCAAAGCTGTCCAAGAAAGAAAAATGTAGTTTGTCTCACACTGACTGAGATACCACAAAGCAAAGGAGGAGCTGAAGGGGGTCTGTATACATAAGGAGGTTGGCAAATGCACTGGAAAATAAGAAGGCTGTAAAGGAATGGAGCCGGAGCACTGAGAGAAGGTGACTGAATTAATTGGACCAGGAGTGGACCAGAAGGAAGAAGCCGCTGCGACTTGGACCCTGTAACTGGAGTGGGATGAGGGAAATGATGAGGAAAGTAGAAACACTGGGACCAGTGAGGTGGGTGATGGAGATTGGATGGAGCTGGGACATGACTTAGTTGCCATTTCACTGTAAAAGAGGAGCCGCACTCTGTTGCACGCTTTTGAAGGCTTTTTGTAATGATAGACACTGGAGGCAAACATTAAAAGAAAAATGCAAGAAAGCTTTACATTACTCCTCTGTGGTCCCTATTGCCACATAGGTGTGTTGTGGATACAGGTGATGGCACCCTGTGCTCAGTCCCTGGTCTAGAAAGGTCCACAGGAATGGAGAAGGTCTGTTTCAGAGGAAGTTCTGCTCAGAGCTGGAGCAGAGCATGCTCCCTCGTTCTGTGGGGGGGTGCTACAGATGCCAACATGTACAGGCTGGAGATGTTCAGTACAGATGGAGTCTTTGAAGAATTTAGCTGACAAACTCTGAAATGTCTTTACTGACTCGTGCTAATTGAAAAATTTCAAAGGTTTATAGCTTGGCCAAATGTGGGTGGATTTTCAAAGAGATGGCAAAAGGCACATCCCCAAGAGCAGGGCCATCTCTTCTCCAAATGTTATGCTTCTGTTACAAACCATGCGCTCTTCAATTAAATATAGCGAGAAACAACAAACCAATGTTATTCTTTAATTTAATTCTCAGAAATATCTGAATCATTTTTGCTAAAACTTTCCAAAATAATTGAGGCTTTGGCAAATATTCTGCAGAGTAAATACGAATGTGGAAAGCAATGCTTAGTAAATGGTACTGTCTTACAAAAGGAATACCTGTTCTGCCTATAATAAACTGAAAGGGCAAATTTTAGGAGCCATTTTCCTGAAACTAGGAAGATAGTGACTAGTTGTAAGTTACTGCAGATTTTCAGCAGTGCTTATGAGACCAGAATATGTCTTTAGATGCACACCTCATATGGACTGCAATACTTACATGGGTTAATTCAGTGCAAATATTACTAGTGAGTGATTTGTCTGCATGGAAAGGTTAGTTCTGTGATGTTGCCAAATTTAGTGAGGCTTTGGCCGTTACATAGTGACAGCAAATCACCCAGTCACATAAATTAAAGTTGCCTCAGGGCAGCTTTAATTTGTGTACCTAACTAGCTCAAATATATTTCTAAACTTTTCATCGTAGACTCAGCACGGTTTTCTCATTCAGAGTACGTCCCTTCCCCTCTCTCTTTACCCTTGGATGTGTTACTAACTTTTGGGTTTTTTTGGTAACAGACTGACCAAATGCCCCTTCTGCACTGTCAGAACTTCCAGTAGGTGAATACTGGCTTTGCATTCACGTTTACAAAAGGGCTACATGTTAACATTTTTCTGTTGCACCCAGAAAAATTTAAAAAAATTCTAACCATCTGTATTAAAGCAACATTGAGGCTACAGAAAAAGCACTGCTTTTTGACCTATAGCTAGAATACTTACCTTTACATCCAATCCTCCACTCCTTTTTTACAGAAATAGTTGATAACATATTTCACTTAGGGAGGATTTAAAAGCATTTTGTATTATGATGGCTACCATGTAGGCTCCTATCACTGCGGAGGTGAATAAATGAAAGCCTACTTTCACCAAAGGAAAACTTAACTTCGCTCTGTGTAGCAAGTTCCAGATTAGAACAGGCATCAATGTGACTGTGAATTCACACAGTAACTTTTGCATTACTCCCCCAATTCAAATGGAGGGGAGCAAAGGACAATTCTGCATACTGAATGCCATAGAGATAAACCTGAGATCCTTGAATTACGATCTGGCCCACAAAAAGTGTGTCTGAAATTGGCAAATGCTCAGTGTGTCCATTGGAATCTCAGAAAATCAGCAAAGCCAGTGACCTCAGCGATGTTCATCAGGGAAGTGACCTTAATACAACTTGCAGAAAGCAGTAGTTGTCCTAATTTCTGTGCTATCAAATTCCTTCTTCTGGCAAACCAGAATGAGGGAAGTGCTCCATCAGCTTCTGTCAGCAGTATGTTGCCATCACAGTTCGAACTGTTATTTGCGAAACTGGTAGAAGCTTAAAAGAGAGATACACAGAAGCAATCAGTGAAGTGTAACAGGTGGTCATAGATTTTGTACGCAATTAATTGAATTGTTCCCTTAATTGTGTCATTTGCACCCCAGAAAGTACAAGTAGGGAGCTCCAGCCTCCGCTTTTCGTGGAGAGCTATACATGACACAAAGGACTTGTCTGGATTTTAGGGAATATGTTAAGCTTTTGTATGTGGACTTTGGGAGCTCTTCCTGTTTCAGTCTGCATTGTGTGAACGGTCCTTAATCCTAATGGAAGATCGTATATTTATTTTGTTAGGGGGAAGGATCTGTTATTCATTTTGGTGCCTGTAGGCGAAAAAAGTTGTGCACGTAACTTTAAGTATGTTGCTAATCTTAAGAAAAGCTGTGTGAGGTAACTATAAGAAGTTTGTCTCAAAGAAAGGTTCCTTACAGTTGTTCAGAAAGCAGTACAGCTTAAGGCATTTTTTACCAACCTATAAGGCACTAGATTTAAATTGGTGCACAATGAAACATTTAAACATACTATAGCAAATGAAATATGGTCCAATAGGTTTTTTATGGTCTGGCTATGCTTTTTCTTTTCAATCACTAGCCTGGGGCAAACAAGTTGGCTTTAAAATGTCTATTTTAGCTATGCTTTTATCACCTCCTTCTTTTAGGAAGTTTGATTTCTTTTTTCATTTCTTCTCTTTGATAAAAAAGAGCTGAGATCTCTGAATAGGTTACTTATCTCTTATGTTTAATCTATTTATCTGTCAATGGACATGCTGCTTTAGAAGTGTTTTATATTACTAATTAATTTAATTTTGCATACTGTACTCCATATTAACACATTTTCTATTATACACTATAATGTGATACAGGGCCCTCCCTCAGCAACCTTACCTTAAAGCTTTAATTGCTTTCTTCTAAGCCTCAACTCATGTTTGATTTATCTGATTTCTTTATAAAAAGATTCTCTGGTTTACAACATGTACGCAAGTCATTAAATTGGTGTTGATGTTTATCTAGCAAACTTACCAATTGGTGACAGTATATACCCCTTTATGAATTTATGACTGGGCAATAAAGTGTCAGAAGCCCTGTTGTCTCTGTTGGGTCACTCTGTTAGTTTACGTTTAGAAAGACAACACGAGCATTTCTAGTAACTTAGGTGGCGAATTGAAGGATTAATGCCTGCAGTCAAAATCTGTTATGAATTTCTAGCCATGAACTGATTTTCTTCGCCTTTTTTGGGGAGGAAAAGGTGGATAGACTGGAGAGGAGGAAAGGGATAGGAGAGCTGGAGCATGTTTAAACGCAACGTGGACTTCACCTGAGATACACTGTTGTTTGCATAGAGGAAAAGCTGAACCAAAATGCCAGATCCCCAAGCTATGAGAAGTTCAGAGTCTGGATCCAAGTATTGCAGCTTTAATTCTCTCTGGCTCTCAAGAACCTAAATGTAGATACCACATATTAAAATGCATGAAAATGAATGATAGTAAATAATCAATGTAGAGTGGGAAATCTGGTCTTTTGATCTGTCAGTTTTCATCACATAACACAAACATAAAGACATATGGTATTTTAAAGTTGCATTTGAAGAGATGTCTACAGTGACTTTTATCCTTATTTACAAATAGTCGGCAATAAAGGCTGTAATCTTGCAGATAACACTATGGATGTGCATAAGCCTTCTTGGACAGAGTTCGTTTTAGAATTGAAATATGATTAATATAGCTAGGAAACATTTAGAAAACACTTGTTTGTGAGTGCATTAAATGAGACCAATATTATACCTCTTAAGCAAGGAGTGGGTAGATGTATTTATCACTACAGGTTTGTTTCATATTCAGAAAGCTGTATTGTTTCTGCAATACCTCTTCATTTGCTATTTCATTGTTACATTTACTTCTCACTCATTAAAGCTCCATCATGCTTTCCTTACGTATGGATGACGTCTGTTGGCTTCAGTGAGAACTATTTGCACATGAGTAGAAAGGATTCAAATTAGGATTACCAATATATAACCACATGGAAAAGGAAGCATGAAATATTCTAATTCTTTTTAGATGCAAAGTAACTTATGAAAAAAACCCATTGTGGCTGATTCTCACAAGCTTAAAGCATTGTGAAAGAAAAATTAAAATGGGTAAGGCTAATTAATTTGTTAAAATCCATTGTTAATGCAGTGTTTTCAGTCTTTTTTTTCTTTCTTCTGAGAATCTAAATTTCCATTTAACGAAGAAGTAAATTCCTAGACCTCGTGATTAAATAGAAAGTTTGGAACTACATGCTTCTTATATGTCCATTTATAAAGTTTCTTAGATGTCCATTTATAAAGCTTCATGTATTTAAACTCTTTTTGAACTCTGGCATTGCATTGTTTTGGCTGTGTAGAAGGGGTAAGAGGGTGAGAGCTTTCTGGCTTTTCAATATTTGGGATCAGCAAGGAATGAGTGGCTGCACAGCTATTCTAAAGCCTTTTTAAAAATTCTTCACATATACTGGAAGAGATAGTATCAGCAGGCAAAATGCTGCTGTATGAAATAGTAATCAAAAGATATGACAACAGCTACAAGCTCTCTCGACCGATTCTGGTATGGTTATGCCATGCTGGGGTTATGGAAAAGCACTTTTTTAAAGCTCTCTGCCAGGAAGCTGAGCCACTGAGGATGTTGTCCCATGAGTGCTTGCTCCCCACAGTGGTGTTTGCTGTTGTGAAGGGTTCCATTGACCTTGGCTGATCTGAGTGCTGCTCCTCTTAGTGCGTGCTCACAGGATTGGGCCCTTGGATGATACATGTAGGACTCTGGAAGACCAGCTTTTACTGCTCATATGTTTGGCAGGCAGATTTGATAATCAGTGCTGTTCTAGAACCTTACACCATCTCAGTGAATATAAATTGATGGTGTAAAGCAAATGGGCAACTGGCAGGAAGCCAAACACGGAGGGGAGAGAAGATGGTTTATTGTTGAAGGGGCAGCCCGGTGTTCTACAGCAGAGCTTTCTGTTCACAACAGCTCTGCAGAGCTGCTGAGTTTGAGTGTGGCCTCTGAAGTGTATGAAATAATAACAGTTTTATTTCTCCTGACACAAGCACGGAAGCTGTTTGCTGCCACCTCAGAACTGTTACCCTGCAATGCAAAAGTACCAACAAGGCAGGCTGGATGCAATGTTATTATAAACAGTGCCGCAGTAAACTTCAGGAAAAGCCCATTATACGGTGATAGCCTGTTTGTCAGGAGAAAAGTTCGCTAATGTATATGGAAGCAGAACTCATTCACTGATATGTCTGCATCTATTTTGTTGAACTTTTACCTTTATTTACTGCGCAGGGGCTGCTGAGAATAACCTTGGAAAAACACAAAAATCCAGGAGGCCACATAATCAGCTGGTTTAAATTAGCAGAAAAACGGTGTCAATTCAAGGCAGTTGATGCTATGGTTCATTATTTATTATTGCTTTTTAATATTTTAGGATTTGGGGGGTATGAGACGCAGCATGTTTTCTCTCTGGTTGTTTTGCTACTGTAAATCATGTAATGAAAGTTGCATTTTGAAAAAGTGATGAATGAATGACGACAGTAAAAAGATGAACATATGTACACGATAGAATTAAATTTTATTTTAACTCTAATTTGTGCTCGTATCCAATCAATTACAATGATACGAGCTGAGAATTTCAGTGAGGCCTCAGGGAGTTTGGCACCCATTTCTTATTTGGTTTTGATGGGTTTATAATCCCCTAACACCAAAACTTCTTTGAAAAGTAGGCATAATCTCAGTTCTTCCTAAGTATCCTAATACTTCCTGTTTCTTTTCTGAGCAGAAATGCAACTACTACCTTATGTAGTAGGAAAAATATAATCATTCATTCATCACTCATAGATGTTAAATGCCTTTCTTGTAAAACTAGAAGGTTTTAACTACTCTCCCTGTGCTCTTAAAAATGTGATTAATGCTTGAGGTGTCTTTTCTTGAAGGAGAAACCTACTGCTATTTTCTGTAAGCTCATCCCCGAGTTCTGTCATCAGCTAGGCATTTTTCTTCCCATGTGACCTTGGGTCAGACATTAGGTATCTCTAGGCCTCCCTTTCTTCACCCCAAAACATCTTCTTGTCTTATTTCTTGCTTTCTTTTCCCAGAGAGTGATGAATAACAGTAAGGTTTTCACTGCTTGTATTTCTTAACATGCATGAAGCAATTTGAGATACCTGTGTGAAAAATACTCTAAATACACAAAAATATTACTTTAAGTTACTGTAATTCTTGGTATTCATTTATGGAGAGTTGCTCTAGCTAGCAGATGAAAATGGCACAAGTCTCTAGTAACGCTACAGAAAACTTTGAAATTTTCTTCTGAGTTCCAACAGAATCTGAAAATTTTAAAACCTGTAAGGGTCATCTGCTGACTTCACAACTATGTAATAAAAAAAGGGGAATAAAAGAAGGAAACAGACTGGACTGCTATTTTTTTTCTTAATTAATAAAAAAAGGCAATTTCTTAGTGTTTGGTGAGGAAAAAAATTGTTTATAAAAAGCAGGTGTGTTATGCAAATCAAGTGTTCTACTGAGAGTCAGTTCTTATTTCCAATAACTAGATGAGCCAACTCAGATGTGGCTAGAAAGCCAAGAAAACAGCATATAGATTAAGATTACTCAAAACTTTTATTTCTGCATTATTTAAAAAATATGCAGATTGCACCATTTTAGTATTGCTTATGAGTAAAGGCCCAAATCCTGCTTCTTCACTGCCATTTAAGCTACAGGGCTGAAAGTCTGAAGTGCAATAGGCATATTTGTCTTTGTGGCTTCTTCTTGCCGTGTAACAAGGTCTATGATAGCTTTTGATGATTGCAGTTGGGATGAGTGGCCTCCTATCTCGTCAACTCACTTTGCACATCCA
This sequence comes from Dromococcyx pavoninus, assembly GCA_033558185.1. Lineage (NCBI taxonomy): Eukaryota > Metazoa > Chordata > Aves > Cuculiformes > Neomorphidae > Dromococcyx > Dromococcyx pavoninus. The sequence continues at coordinate 5,299,785 of JAUMJL010000044.1, read as the reverse complement.
GTAGAGGCATGTTCAGCACAAAGATAGAAAAAGATTTTCAGAGCTGAAAAAATAATTTTAAAAGGATACCATTATTCTTATGTGGAATGGATTGAGGTAGAAGGCCAGGTTGTAAGACATCTGTCTACAGTTTGCAGGAGAGGCTATTTTTTACCTCATTCAAGTAAAATGAAAGAAGAGGATTAAATCTTTAAAATCTAGGTAGAATTCTGATTTCTGGACTTCTCTTTTTCATAAATATGTTTAGATGGGCTTGCAGATTCACCTTCTGTTTGCTATGGAAATCACATATCCATTTCCAAAACTGGAGTGTGGGTAGGAACATAATATAAATTTATCCATTTACTATTGAGGGTTTTATCCTATACCCACCTTCAGAATATATGACAGCCTCCTGGGCATTATGTAATGTAAAAATCTTCTCATCTTCCACTGTTTCTCCCTGCTTGATTTTAGAGAATTAATTGTTATATGGTTGCCATCTATTCTAAAAATTACAGGATAATCTCAGTTTTTTGAACACCATGTCTGATTCTCAGTCTCCACTTGGGCAAGACACATGGTGTGAGAGACAGTTGCTGAAAACTGTGCAGCTATTACATTGGGCCAGTTTATGTATTTACCAGCTTGCATATTGTTGGTAAGTATATGGTACTTTGTTATAAATATATTTTATTGATTGTAAGGAGGCTGTATTAAAAAGTTACCCAGAAGAAACGGGCAGTAAAAGATCACGTAAATTACTTGGCTTTTATTTTACGTTGCCTAATTTCTTAAGGGTTTAAGCTCCACAGACTCGCAAAACACTGACACACGTTATTCTCGCTTAAAGTGGATATTGATAGTGGATATTTGTGCTTTGGATGTTCAGCAACACAGTGGTCTCAGGGGAGGACATCCAACATCCAACATGAACAGCCTCCAGTAATAACAAATCTTAAATATATTTAGGTGACGAAAATGCAGATAAGCACCTTGCCAAAACTTCAAAAGTAACTAAATATATTGCATGCTTAGCTCCCACTGAAATCAGGTGAATTAGCCACCTAATTCCTAGTCTGTTTCATCATATTTCACTTCATCCTCAGGTCCCTAACTCTTTCTATGGTGACACAAAATACTTCTTCCTTCTTTTCAGATTAAGAGCAACTCAGGGCACCTACCACATAGCAAAACAGTACACCCTACTGAGGAAAACACTTTGGACCAAGGTCTTCTAATGTGTAAACTTTATACACTCTTTTAACATTTTCCTAGTAAATACTTTAAAATTTTTACAGATCTATGGCAGATTATGCTATCTACTCTTTCCTAAGCCAGTACTGGGTTGTGTTCATGTATGTGTGCTTTCATGCTTTTTCTATTTTAAGCCTGTGGAAATTAGCACATTTTGCTCGATGGTAGGAGTAGGGAGAATATTAATGCATAATATGTATCGTTACACCTAAGACTACTTGCAAGTTGTGGAAATAAAAAGAGAAATGGAAAAAAAAATGCAAGACCAGCCAGACAACAGAGATTATAAACTACCTCCATTTATCTCTAGAAGCCTTTCAGTCCTCTCTAAAGTCTGGGGTCTATGTATAGATTCATTTAAACTCCACAGAGAAACACTGAAACAAACAAGAGGTGCCCAGGTGGTGGTCAGACCCCAATGTGATTTGATAATCCTTCCTTCCCAGCGTTTCCACCCAGCCCTGCTGAGAGCCAGCTGCTCAGTCTCCCCAGTCCTGGGACTTCCTGGCACCCACACGACATGCTCTAGAGTCCTGGGTGGCTCCCCACCCACCCTTTACTAATGATTTCCCCCAGATTCACTTTCCTGCTCCAAGTTGTCTGCTTGAGGTTGAGCTAAATCCTTTTCCAAAATAAACTCTATGTCTTGCTGGATTTACACCATCGTTTCTTCCAACCTCAAAAACACCTTGAGCTACTGCCCTTTCCATGTGTTTGCCCTCTCTCCCCACATACCTGAGATGCTCTTCAGAAGCTGATTAATTTTAAATGTAGTCGTAATCACAGCACATTAAATGAGAACCACAAGCACTAGCAAATGCTTTCAAATCAGGCATAGTGCTTTCACAGATGCTTTATTCTTTTTAAATCCATGTTCTACTGCCCTTTTCAAGAAGGCTATTTCAGTTTATAGCTCTACACCTTCCCCTCCCCAAACCTTAAAACATATCACTTCTGCTCTAAACCTCATAACAATGACCACTAGCTTGATATTTCACTATTCGCTACTAACATTCCCTTCTTCCTTCCTATCATCTGTTAAAAGTCCTTTTCTCCTCAAAGAGACAAAGTTCCAGGTCTTGCTCCTTTTGAATTTCAAAACCCTGTATACAAGTTACCCATGTAAGAATAACCAACTTATGTAGAAACCTAAGGCAGAAAAGAGTACTTTCCATGAGGAAGTTTTCTCTGCTGGCCTCACTGGGCCAACAGCAAAATAAAATCTTTGGTATGCTTTGGAAAGTTGGTATCCTTTGAAGAACTGAACTGCAGTTTCCCTTTGCAGAATTTTGGAATTGTTTTTAAATCTATGTAAATTCATGGTTTAGATTTCGTTTTTGAGGTTTTGAGTTCAGACTTAGTGTGATACTTATCGTCAACCACAGCAGTTTCACCTAGTTGCCATATGAAAACATCAATTGCAGCACTGCACCCTAAAGTCTTACAACATTTGCCAAAACTTGAATGAACTCTTCAACAAACCTAGCCTTAACTATGAATGGCTCAGGGTTTTGTTATTAATGTGGTGTCTTTGTACTACAGAAGTTGTTGAGGCCTTTAGCTTTGCAAAGCTAAGTACAAATTAAACTGTGTATATTTAAAATTAAAACATAATCCCATATTTTTGGTAACTAGTTTTCCTTCCTTTCAATAGGTCATGAATATTTTCTGGCAAGATGTGTCACTAACTTATAACTTCATTAAGCTGCAGACCATACCTTACCCTTTCAGTAGATCCCTGAAAAGAACTTTTGTGTGTGCCAAACAGATATCCACTTGCTCTGTGGCTCTTGAAAGGTAAATTGCCAAGTTCCAGCAAGCAAATTAAGAGGTGCAATGAGAGCTAGCTGTTGCATTCTATCAAATCCTGCTACTGAATGTGTTGAAAAGCTTGCCCAGAGCCATGGCCTCACATATTTATGGCATGAATGGGAGACTCTTGGAGCTATGTATTGCCATAGTTCCCATTTCTTTTGTAATAAACTAGCTCAGCAGATGTAGCTTAGGTAAAAAGGAATTTCAAAGTCTCCTACTTACAGAATAACGAAAACAAAGTTCTCTCTCCTGTCCTCTGTCTATGAGGCAGACTCAGAGCCAGACCTTACATGTACAGATTACTTTTTTTAATCTGTGTGTAACCCAATGAAACTCAAAAATTCTCACATGGAAGAAAGTGCTGCTCGATAACACTGTGTAAACATTGTTGCCCAAATAAGATATGACATACGTCTAAAAAAAAAAATCTAGGTTTCAGTTGTCTTGGTTTATAAATTTTGATGCAGAAGAAATCAGTTCTGAACAGGTTAGCTTTTCCTTAATGATAGATATATTACAGGTTTTGCAGTATCAGTACCTAATTCACAAAAAATGTAGAGTAGATTTTAATTTCCATACCTGTGACTTCACTTATGGTTATAGTCTACAGGCTTCAGAGTATTTAGCGCAACAATTGTGATGTGATTGGCCCTGCCCACTCCACCTGTGTGAAGTAAGAAATATAAGATGCACTATTGAACTTTCTTGATTTTATTTAGCCTGATGGATGCACTATAGCTCTGAATTAAAGCGGAAGCAAAAGATGAGTCTGAGATACACAAAGTAGCAGAAACTGAAGAATCATGAATAAATTAACAGGGCTTGTTAAAGTATAATCCAGCAAGGTAATGGTGAGGGGGATAATGATAAAGGATTTGATGCCTGTTGGTACTTTAACTCATGTATTATAACAAGACGTTTCAGAAAACATTAATTACATCTTCTTGCATCACTTTTTCACAATTTATATAATAGCATCTGCATCTCAAGGAAAAAATGGCTTTCTATATTAATCAGTAAAGGCTAATAAATTTACGAGCCAGCTCCCATTGAAGCAGAGAACTTCTGTTGCCTTTGTGTGGTAGCATGTTGGCCCTTTAGCATACCTTTCATGCCTAACAGTGCATGAATCTTTTGTATTTCTAGCTTTATCTGAAATTGTTACCTAACTCAATTACACAGAAAAGTAAGAAGAGTCTCCTCACTAGTCATCTTAACCCACTACTTGTTGTTACTTGTTTATGAGACATTTTTCTACTTTATGGTCTTTAATCTGAAATTATATCAAGTGCTGTAATAAAACTGAAAGTGATAATATCTATAACATTTCCATTACTCTGCTCAGGTAATAACATTATTTAACAACAGTAGCAAGTTAATTAAGAAAGACCTTGCTGTCATAAATCCGTGTCGCTTTACTCATTAAATTATGTATTTGAATGTATTTCTGAAGTTCAGAAAAGTGTTCTGGACATTAAGCAATGGATACTTCACTAAATAATCCACAATGCGTTATGTACCCTTTAAGGTATGGAGAAGTATTTAATACTCATACTTCTTCTGGAGTTTTACATGTTTATATCTGAATAATCCTGAATCTTCTTTTCCTTTGAAATCATTAAGAAAAAATTTCTGTTTCTTGTGTATTAAATGTATCTAATCTTTTCACAGCCATGTTTGTTCTTGTTTATAGGTTATATGAACTCTTTTCAGTGTTTCCTCAAGTCCTTGATTTATGTATTTCTCTATCCCAGCTAAGAGAATTCATCTACTGAATATTTTCCCTATCAATTGTAAATCCTGTCTATAGAGTAGAATAAATGATACTGAGATTTATCTTCATAGCTTTGTGAACTCTGAATTCTTTCATAATGCATTTGTAAACTATTTTCTGTAAAAATTTGTTTTAGGGAAATCAAAAAAGAGCCAACTCTGGTAGGTTAGATAGAGGTTCAAATTCAATTAAATCAACCCTGTAGGAACGGATTCCCTGGGTGTATTGCAAGGCAGGTCACTGGGATTGTTTGGGACCAGATTTGCAAAAATCCTTATGTGGTCCTGAACTTTTCAAACACATAATCTCAGGTTCTTCAGCTTATCTAATCTTGAAAAAGGAATTAGTCAGTGACATGGCTGAACCTTCACAGATGCTATAACTGTACTGTGTGGATACCACTGTTTCATATTTGATATTGGTTCCATACTTACATCTGTACATATGACTCATAAACTCCTACTCCAAGTTGGAAAGATTAAGTAAAAAAATCTGATGTGAAATGGTCATGTGCCTCAATCACAGCCAGTAAACTAGATGAGCCTGAAAAAACATTGTAAAGATGAATAGATTCAAAATTTGAGAACTGTCACACACCCCAAACTAATATTTACAACAACTCTTTTTCTGGACTACCTTACCTCAAAATCAGTGACTGTGTAGGGTCCAGAATGGATATTTGCTTACAAATCGTGCTGGTGAGGCTGATCTTTATTTACACTAAAGATTTTTGAGAAACCTGCCAACAGGTAAAGGTCCACATTTTTGAGAAGAAAAATTTAGGGCTCACCAGGTAGTTCCATTCCGTTATGGCATTCATAGGGACCAGGCTCTGCATCTTGAAATTAATGAAAGAGACATCGTTTTTAGAAGTGTTGATTATTTGCTTGGCTTGCATTAAGTAAGATGTTTTCACTCACATCTTTACTCCAGCTCTCTCTTAAGGGATTAATGAAGGAGAACTTGATGAGACACTTCATTCTAAATGAAAGAGAGAACCGTTTAAAAGTATTATTTCTGTCTTATAACTTAATTCTGCCCATCATTTTAGGATGATGAAAAATCAATATGATTTTTACTTCAGCATTTGCAGTAAATTTTTGCCTTCATTACTTCTGAGACTACCATACTGATTGGTTAGTTGTTAGAAAGACTTTGTGTTGGCTTTATTACAGAATTTGGTCTTTAACTAGTGTTTTAAATTTTAGTCCCTGTTTGGGTGTATTATTTTATTCTACAGAAGCATTCCATCTTGTCTTTTCAGTCTTTTTCTACAATAATTGTAAAATATTGCAGAAAATTCTTCAATATTTGTCTGTAATACAGATTTTGTGTTTTAGAAGATTAAAGTAACATTTATGTATGTTTACTCGAAGGTTAACTTTCTTAAACTAGGCTCCAAATCAAATTCTAAAGAAGATAATGGCAAAACTCTCACTGACTCAATGGAAACAGGATTTTATATCCAACCATCTAAGAGATATCTTACAACATCTAGAAGAAGAAAATCACTGTAATACTGTTTGGTATTTTATTACTAGGCATTGTGCTTTATGCCTCAAGATTGACCTGAAAAGCATCTTTCCAATATCATTGTTCCTCTCTGCAGTACTTCCTTTTTATCTAAAATGCATTTTTAAAATCTTTTATATCATTCCATCTTTTCCATAGCTACCAAATTTACCTCTTATTAATCTATGGAAAAAATTTAAGTCTAATTTTGAGCATCACTTCTGTAATTCATTCTGTCATGCAACTGAAACAGAACTAACTTTATGCTCCTCTGAGTAGCAACCTTAATATTTTTCTATAGACCACTAACTGCTGCATTTTCTTTCTCTTTTTTTTAATTAGTTGTTAGCTACAAAGTACACCATTAAATTTCCTACCATCCCTTTCAGATATTCTTCCATTTTCTCCATGTATTCTTTTCTCCATTCCTTATGCCAGGTCATTCCATTATTTATCCTCCTTTCAGGTAACTCACAACCAGAAAATTCTGAATTGAAATACTAGAGTCAAGGTGTCCATTTATTCTTATATATCAAAAGCCTGGAATTTTTGATAGGTATACTGGAAATTGGGACAACAGTAATACATTAACCTTTTAACCAGAAAGCCAGTTCTTTCAAGAAAAGAGTCAAATTGTATTTGATGAGTGATAACGTTCATTGCCACACTTCTTGTCCACATGAATACTCACTGTTTTCAAAATGGCTGTACAGGCCACTTATCATCCCTTTAATTTACTTGAAGGAAAATTTTCTGGGTAAAATTTTGTACAAAGCCTTACTAAATGTGTTTCTTCTTACAGCATTGGAGAATATGGTTCTGTGTCATTGTCCTGGTTCCAATGCAGTGGAAATTTTTTCCCCGCAATACTGCATGTTATTAATCTATTAAATAATCGTCTTTCTTCCCTTCCTTAGAACATCTATTTTTTCCTGTAAATGTGCTTCCAAAGCTTTCATTCCTCAATTCACAAAGCTGGTCATCTTTCTTTTTTGTTGTGTCTAAAAGCAGCCGTATGTCATCAGCAAGACTCTCGTGTATATTGAACTTCCTTAGCACATCATCTTGACTCTTTCAATGTGTTACCTGATGCCTTCAAAGCGGCAAAACATGGAAAACTGAGTGCTCCTGGTCCTTTGTTCATCAGACCAGCAGAAGTCAGGAATATGGTAGAGATGGAGTCTTTAGGCCCTTGAACCATATCTAGCCTAGCTTTGCTTTTTAATTGCTCTTTGCTTCAGCTCAGCTAGCAGAATATGGTTCAGATCAGCTCTGTGCTATTCAGTAGTAAATGTATGTAGTAGTATGTCTATCCTTTATTGATAGGGAAGGTCCAGTGCTACTGAGATCAGCGCTGCTGTTAGATCATCCAGAGCAACTCTGACTCTCCATCTCAATCTGTCTGTCCAGGTGCATTATTCGGCACCCACCATTTTTAATATTGGTGGTCTTCTCCAAGGGTTAACAGAGACTTAACAACAGTCTTCCTGTTCAAAATGTTAGCATCAGTGCTTGAGAACAATCACAAATTTTCTAGCAGGATGTACAGGCATAATAGAGAAGGGTATTTATTCTGGGAGAGTTAGGTAGAACAGGTAAACTACAACGCAACTTTGAAAAGTTTTTGTTCAGTAGATACTCTTAATGTTTTCTAAAAGCATCCTTAATAATCTTGTTTCTGTGGTTCTGTATGTGAAGGTCCCTCTTCTCCTTCTCCATTTAGGACAGCATTATATAGTTAAGAAATCAAAAAGGTTGTAATACGATGAGATGGCTGACATCTTAGGTAGCTTGGATCATGATTTAAATGGAGCCCTCAACAATGCATAAACTACCTAGCATTTTCTGTTGCTGTTGAACGTTGAAAGTTGTGGAATGTAAGTGGTTTCTCTCCTTCCTAAATGTGTTGCAGTCATCACATAGAATCAGAAGTGCATCCTTTTGGAGCTCAGTCCTGTGTCTGAAGATAGAGAACTAGGTGTTTTGCAGGACTGGTATTTGGCCATTCAGTAGCACTGAAGAGTTCATGAGATACCCACAGTTACCTTGGCAATTAAGTGATGGGATATACTCACTAGAATGTGAATTTTTAGAGGTGGTAAGATTTTCAGAGCTCTTTTTTATAAGTGTTAACTAATTTGTTACTGAGATTCATATTTAAACAGACAATTAGGGAATGCTTTTAATAGGCTGAGAAAAGTTAAAGAATGTCAGTGTATTCTTTAATCCTGCAGTTCATAACAACCCGTAGCATTTTGTACTCATTATGCTTTTAAGGGTGAATAATTTAGATTCTTGCAACTCCTGATCAGAAACTTTGTTTTGTGTTCCCTCCTCTGAATTCAGCTTTCTAGATAAGAAAATAAACAAATCTTATAAGAAATTTTATACTCTGCACCCTAGTCTGAGTAAAAATATTACCTGCGTATACTTAAACTCCCAAGCCTAAACCCAAGTCCAACTACACTGGACATAGATGGCACTTAAACACAACTGGTTATTATAATTTAATGTATTGGAATCAAGTTGTCAATATTTATACAGAAAAAAATATCACAGGACAACACTGAAGAACTAGCACTAAATGGCTTAAAATCTTGGCTTCACATTTGTGATGCATTTGTCAGGATTTTTTGTCATGCAGTCATGATCCTCAGATGTTCAGAGAAAAAGGATCACCATAACAACCTTCTTCAGCACATACCTGTGTATTTAAGGCTGTAATGGCACAAGCCTGCAAGGGATCCAGAAAGCAGGGAAAACTGTGATCTGCACCTTTAATTCATCTCAGCTAGTTTCATGCTGAAGTGATCTATCATCATTGCTCCCATAGTAGAGCATGTATTCCTACAAGAAAGTTTAGCCACTGCAGGGGTGACTGGACTAACACTGCCTGGCACCCAGCAGTGTACAAACTAAACTATAGTTTTTAGTAAGAGAATATGGAAACTGACAACAAATTATTACTTGTGGTCTTTTCCAGTTTTCAAGTGCAAACATACCAAAGTTTATTTTAAATCTGAGCCAGTCAGACATTTAGTAATATAGATCAAAGAAGAAATGGAGGCCTCCTGTGCTTATTATTTCAATATGATGTCTGTTCTAATAATGTGTAAGAATGTCTGTGATATACTAACTAGTAGGAATTTTCTGGTTCTGTAGTTTAGCCTTAAATATAAACATATATTTGTAAATTAATCAGAAACATATTGTTGTGGTTCCAGTTCCTCAGAAAGCTGATTGTTTTCAATGCTTTCTTTAATCTTAGAAATATGATGGCAGTCTGCCAGCTTACTTTCAGATAAACAGTCCACTTCACGTTTAAAATCTGTAGAGTCACTGATATTGAAGAGCGGAAAAAAGTCAACAGAAAACAACACCATTTTACTCTCTCTCTTCCCCAAAATGTAGAACATTATTTAAATAAAGTTAGAATTGTTGTGCTATT
>JAUMJL010000044.1:5230000-5285000 GCA_033558185.1 Dromococcyx pavoninus | reverse complement strand
ACCAGGCAGAATTTGTAATAGCATCCAGCACTGACTTATCTCCACTTTCACATGAGTGACGTTGGCCCAGGCCTCTACCCTTCCTCTCCCAGTGTCTTGAGGGTGTGGAGATCTCCCTGGAACTTTTAAACCTTATTTTTATTAACTGTAATTTAGGATTTTATACGGAGGAGAGGTTATTCAGTAGAAGTTCAGGGAATATCACATCCGTAACCTTGTTATTTTATACTCTTCCAGAAAATAGAGGCTAAAAGGATTCAATGGCTTCTACATTACATTTCAAATAGCCCAGCACTTCTGTTCTAAAAATAAATATATTAGTTAAAAATAAATAATTATGTGGGTTCAAACCAGAGGCTTACATTGGTTTTGAGGATATTCACGTACAATCAGCTGTTGAAAGCATTGTAGTTCAGCTGTGCTGAGCTAAGATTTAGTGACAGAGACACTGGAGAGATCAAACTGAAAGGCAGAACCTTAGCCTTTTCCTTCGTGAACAAGAAATGGATATGCAGGCATCAAACTAGATGACATGGAGAGATAACATGTAGTACTGAGTCTTGAATATTTTCCAAAGGTGTGGAAGACTGGTATGGCTGATCTTTAAGCCAGGATTCAATGAAGAACATTAAGAACAATTTTAAGTTCATCCTTACCTGGCAAAGCACATCAGTTTATCCTTATCTTTTACCTGTGATTATCAAAGATAATTAAATTTATGCATGCACTTAAAATTAAGCAAGACCTTTATATTGTTTTGTTGAAAGGAATGCATAGTAAGCTGAAGGGAAAGTAGTCTGGCCTGCCATGGCCAGGTGAGGACGTTTTTACATAAGGCTGCATGACAAGGTAAAAAACAGAGAAAATTTTTTGAAGATTTCCTCATCCTCACTTCCCACTCCATATCCTCCCACCTTCCTAAATTATCCTTTTTATATCTCAATTGACAGAAAGACAAAGAAACCACTGTAACTGAGCAGAGCTGCAAAGTGTATTAAAAATTGCAGGGGGCAAGACTGATAAAAGCAAGTCTGGTCCAGCTTGAATATATGAGGCAAGATAAACAGGAGAAAGCTAAAAATGTACATTCACAATGAAGGACAAAGAGTATTATGAGTATTGTTGCTGCAACCTGTGAAGACATTTGCAGCAGACAAAAGATGCAAGAGGAACTGGCAAGTAGAATTAATAGAAGAGGAAGGACAAAAAATAGCAAAATCATTAAATGAGACTTTCATAATTGTTTTAAACAGTGGAGCGCATGCTATAGTATTCTGGGAGGTAGGTACTTGTACACATCTTTCTCACTATTTTGAATGAAGCAAACATATGATTAGAAGTCTTTCCTAAATAAGAGTACTTTTCTGAAAAGAAGCTGAAGACAGAATGGAGATCTCCTTGAACAGGTTCAGCCTTGTGTATGTGTGATGCTATATTTGAAAATAGTGTATGCACGTATCAAGACGGAGTACTTTATGTGCTTGAAGTTGGCAGCATGCTTGAGCACCCTGTTAGATTGTGGTGCGAGAGAGAATGTAAAAGCTGTAAAGGAGAAAGAAAATACTTGTGAAAGGTTTAGGCGTTTTTCCAGATTGCTGGTACATGGTAGTGTGCTTACTATTAATGTCGTAACTTGTTGTTTAGACCCTTCAGAGCAGAATTCTGCTCACATACCTAGTGGGGCTTTGAAATTCACACTTTGCCATTTCAAGGGCCAGGTAACATTTTAAAAGACTAACTGGCTTTAATGAGAAAGGAAAGATTTATTTTTATTTATTTCTCTGAGGGAAGTTAGATAGGGAATAGGCAGACACTTTGACAGCAAGGAAGAGACTCTACACTCTAGGATTTTAGGGAACTAAAACTTAAGCTTTAGGGAAAAAAACTTAATTTAAAAAAATAACATTACTAATTGATTCAAGGCTTTTAAGACATATAGCGAGAATATTTTTTGTTTTAGTAGATGAGCAATCTGAAAAGAAACACTATTTTGGAGACAAAAAAATTTAATTAATGGAAGTCTTGCTGTAAGGAATAAATGCGACACTCTGATTGTTGCTGTGGCCTGTAGAAAATAATGACAAACTGAGGAAAACATTAGACATATACATCAGGAAGTTTAATTTGTTCCCAAGTTAACCTTATTTGAAATTGAAGAAGATCAACTATATTTTTTCTCTCTCTTTCCTTGTAAAGTTGTAAGTTTATTTTCTTTAAAGTAAATATCTGAGGAATGTTTTAGACATTACACAGTTTCAGCTTTTAGATTATTTTAAATGTTCATGTGTAGGCTTTATATTACTATTCACTCGTAGACGTATGACAAATCTCAAATACAGAAGGTGTTTATGACTTTCTTGGTCAGTGCCATTTGGACAATCTTCAAGTTCAGCTGAATATTAAAACCTTAGGAGGTTTTAATATTCCTCCCTGGAATGCGCTGCCCAGGGAGGTGGTGGAGTCAACGTCCCTGGAGGTGTTTAAAAACAGATTGGATGAGGCGCTTAGTGCCATGGTTTAAATGATGAGTGGATGCAAGTGCTGCGTCATAGGTTGGACTAGATGATCTCAGAGGTGTTTTCCAATCTTGTGATACTGTGATACTTGTGTAATATCCAAATGTTATCTGTAGGTCAGTGTTTTTCAACCTGTAGTCTGTTATCTGGGAATCACTGGATTATTTCTGAGTGGCCCATAAAAATTTACTAAAATCTCAGACTACTTCAGTTGCTTAAATTTACTACACATCTACAATGGAAATGTTTTATGACTTTGAAAAATAAAAATGTTTCACACCCATTTTAAAAAGGTTTACTCACAACTTGCTTAGGACATTATTTATCTTTTCCAAAAAGAAACTGATGACTATGAAGGGTTTGCTTACATTAAGCGGCAGATGGTTTCTTCTGGATAGCTCTTGACTGGAAAACATTATAATGCTTTTTTTTTTTTAGAATATTTTCACTGATTTATCCTTAATGTTGCTTGAGATTTTCATTTTTATCTGGAAATATTTTTCAGTACATGGAAGCCAGGCCTTGGAAAAGGCCTTGCGTTGAGAAAATCCACAGAAGACAACTGAAAATACAAGCCTTGCATGTCAGTAGATTAAAGTGTGCTCAGCAGAAAATTATGAATATGTGGTATGGAAAATTAATACTCCATAAACAGAAAACATAAAAAATTATTCATTTGTGATGGAGATTTCCCTAACGCTGTTACTCCTCATATTTACTATGTAAATGGAGAAAGAATCAGCTCCATGCATTTCATGAGGAAGCCCTAACAGTAGTTAGATCAGTCTCCAAGACCCAGAGGGTGGAGGCCTGTTGATTTGAGGGGAGAAATGCCAGAACCAAACCCAAAACCCCAGACTCCAGCCCTTAGGCACATTCTTAATGAGATGCTATTTTTCTTTGTAGACTTTCAGTTGCAGCAGCTATTTTCTTTTAATTATGGGTCTGGTAATGCTATGTAAATGCTGCAGGGTTTAGCTTGCACAAGGTTCATGAACTGAACCATACGGTTTGTTTCACAGCAATCGGTAACAAAATTCCACCTAGAGTTATATGTAGGTGTCACTTTTTGATGAAGGATAAGCTTCTAAGAAAAACATCATCCCTTCTTATACAGAAGGGAAATGTGTCCTCTGTGCTTTCATCGAGCCTAAGGAACTCTTCCCTTGCTGGAGAAGTTAAGAGGGCCTGAAGTTTGCATGAGAAATCTCAATTGCTGTTGCAACATCAGATGATATTTACAGTAGATAACGTACAGGTATAGCAGATAGCAGAAACTATACCATATAGATATTGAAAAGAGCACCATAATGAAGTCAGAAGTGACCTGGGAGTCACTGCACTTTCTCTTCAAATTTGATATTGTCCCTTTGAGAAAATATTTATGACAAAAATCTGGAAAGTATAGACTTATTTTCACTGGCAGAGAAAAAAATGGTGGGTGCCTCTGGCATGAACCTACCAGTTTCAGTGAGGGCCCCTGCATCAGGAAGTCAATAAACATCTCTCCGGGGTGAGGGCTGGAGGGACTCATTGAAAGAAGAGCCTACAAACTCAGGAGGAGAAGAAAGCTAAGGTCCTGGATTTAGCCTTGATCTACCTCTGTTGCTCATAGAAAAGCTGATTACTGAACTAATTGTGGCTTCTAAAGATACTAAACTTTTCTATATATATATTTTTAACAATGCAAAAGATGAACAAGTACTTGTTGTAATCAGTGGTCCAAGACCTTGGAAAAACATTGCAAATCTAGGAAATCAAGAGTAAACTGGGAATTGAGCAAAATAATTCTGCTGAAACAGTAGTAAACATATGGAATAATTGGCCAGCGAAGCAAGTAATCTAAATGAGTTTAAGAGACAGATGGACATTTTTATCTCAGGAGAGAAAAGACTGAAGGATATAGTGATAAACCAGGGATGTGGGGATGAGATATACTAAAGAAAAGCCTTGATGAACCAAAGAGCCTTTCTCTAGTCAGCAATTTCTTATGTTCATAAATGTAATATGAATAGCTAGTGTGTGAAGATGCTATTTCTACATAGTGTCACCGTGTCTAAAGAAGAAACGTTTTGTTTCAGAAGATGGATTTTACTGATGCAGCCTCCACTGCCAGTAATAGATCTGCTGGATCCACCCACCAAACACTAACTTAACTACCCCCACTCTCTCTCCAAAAAGTGAATTATTTGCATTATGGTTAATTTCTTCAACTTTGAAATTACTTCATGTAGTAGTGCCTTACAATATTTTCTCAGCAAATCTGTGGCTAGTGAAAGTGTGATGTGGAACCGTGGATTTCTGAGCCAGCTAACATTCAGGTAAAATTTCCTTTATGTCTGTTTTGTCTCCCAACTATAACATTTTGAATGAGCCACGATGGAAACATTGTCAATATAGATATTAACAAATAAAACCAAATTCATTCCAAGTAGTGTCTCTAGTTAATTCTGTCTCTAGCTAGATCTGATGTAGCTCATAGTTATCCTTCCTATGATAACAGTCACACCATCATTTCCTGCAGAAAACAAAAAGCAAGAGAGAGAGAAGCATAAAATACAGAAAAATGGAAGCAGCATCCAATTTTGCAATAGTGACTTTTGTATCCAGGCTCACGGTGCAATTTCAATGTAAGTCCGATATGTGGTTACCTGACTACCCAACTGCTTCACAAATCAGACATTTGGATGTGTAATTGGCATGCTTTATGACTGTGATTAATTGTGGTTTTAACTGATGGCGGATGCAAAATTGCACCTCTAGGAATGGAGGCCAGGTTGAGACCCTTTCAAAAATCATGTTCTTCAGGTTGAACCAGAAAGATTGTACAGTGAGTTGAATGAATTTTTAAAAAAAGACTTGATTTTCCACTTAATTGCAGTTTTGCTGTTGCTGATGAAACGTCACTGGCTTTAGCACAGTTTTCTGATTAGTGCTGGTGCAAGTTTAAAAAAAATGGTCTCTCTGTGTCTGGAATTAGGGATGTGGGAGGAAGTTGGATGTATCTGTGCTGAGTGTGCAGCTGCATTACTTGTATTTGGAAAGAGAGGCAGCATTGCCAGTTTCCTCTGTTTAGTAGTGTTGGGACCAATTGATGAAATGCCATTCTGACATTAAAATTATGATTTCAATAGTACCGTAGCCATTGTGCCTCTGTCCCCTGCTGTGTCAGATGAGTATTTCTGGAAACAGTAACAGCATTTCTAAAAATTTAGATTTGCTCCAACACTGTGCAAATAACTCAATGACCAGGGTCTTTTAAGAGTAAACAAGGGTGAGAAGAAAAGGGAAAGGAAATGACTGCCAACTCCAAGTAGAGATTTAATAGAAACCCTTTAAGTTCAACTGTATTAGCTCTTTTGTGCCTCTTCTGAAATAAGGTTCTCCACCATATTATCACAGGAGGCATATTTCTTTGAAGTGTTGCCACATCTGATTCCTATTCCTGATTTCTTTTAATGCAGAACAATAAAACAATGTACCAAGTTTGTGTAATTCAAATAAACTCACGCAAAATTGGAAAGGTAGCCATAATCATCGGAGAGAAGGACAAATATGCTCATCCCCAGTACATATATTGCAGACCCAGTTCAGAAATCTCATTATTTAATTGCCCTACTCAGTTATACAGTGAAGCGTTCCATTTCTCTTGATAACTGGGATTTTCATTGTCCTTCTCCCACCCATTAGGAGAAAGGATAATAAATCCCACTGTCTACAAACCATGCACTGGTCACGGGTCCTTCTTTCTGCACTTCAGTGTAGAAACATTTGTAGTAGAAACCATATTTTCTCAGTTCTCTTCTGCTTGGTTTTTCCTTTATGCAAATTTAACCTATAGAAATCATTTTGTAATCAGGAAACATATTGTTATCACATTATATTTTCTATTAGACTCCATGTGTTGGAAAAATCTCATTTCATCTTCCCCCCCCCCCCCCATTACTCTTCTTTTCTGCTCTTATATTCATGTAAAAGGTCTGCTTTCTCTTGGGCTGGCACTGCAGGCAATGACTCACCAGAGACTTTTTCCCCTGGCGACAGCAATGTCTCACTAGGCTTGCTTGAGAAGACATTTGCCAGGCCTTTACCACTCACTCAAAAAAATGGGTAAAAAAGAAACTGTCTTAAAGTTGCTAATATTTTACTATTTATATTTTAAAGTTCATTTGTTTTAGCTGAGAAGGTGCAAGATTTCAGGGTGGAGAAAGGAGGAAGAACAGCCATCAGGTCTTATTCCCACCTCATTGTTCCTGAGCAGTTTATCCTTGGAGAATTCCAAGGAAAAATTAGTTGAGACAGTGCCTGGAACAGAGAAAATTTGTTTCTGACATGGCCTGACTGAATCTATTCAAGCATCTAAGTCCGAGACACAGAATAAAGATTAATTTTCTTCCTCTATCCCACTTTTTTTTTTCCCTCCCAAATTGTTTCCTCTGTGGTGTTCTATCTTGATAGTTCGTGATGCTATCCTGCTCAGCTCTTTCAGCCCAAAAAGGTCCTCTGCAAATTCCAGAACAACCTTCTCACATGGGACCCCTCCTGCTGTCCTATCCTGAAACACAATGAAGGGAGGGAATTTAGGGATATAGCAATTGGCCTGGACCCTTCATTGAACAATTTCCAAAAGATTAATGTTTTTTACTTCTCCAGGTGTGTTGTACTCTAATAGATCTCCTTGGTTTATCCTTGAGATTCAAAATATATAAGAATTAGTCACTGCTCTGAGAGTTAATTCCTCTCAGCAGGAGAAAAGGGTCTAGTAATATTTACTTGACACCTCACACTGGAGCAAAATCGTATTATTAACATAAATAGTTCGCAGTTCATGAATGAATATATAATGTAAGTTTTTGAGATTTATTTAACTATATTTTCTGCAGGTTCACAAGGTTTGAAGAGTTTTGGAAATAGAAAAATGTCAAAATGAGCGAGTTTGGAGATTTCCTAGTTACAGTTCCAGTTCTCTTGCAGAAGATCACATAGGTTACCAGTGAAGAGAGAAATATATCTTCTTTTCAATGTGTACAATTTCAGATTTTCTCCTTTGAAAAAGAGAAAACAAAAATCCCCCCCAAAAAACAAACATCAAACTATCAACTGAGAAAATAGAGAAAATGCTGCTTTAAAATTTCTGTTTCAGAACTATTTTGCTGCACTTGCTTCAAGTTCCATTTCCTGCTTCATTGTTTTATTGTGACTGTGGTAGAAAATATATTCCCTTTTGTATGTGACTCATAATCCTTGTTGCTGACTATTCATTCAGATCAGGCTTGCTTCTGTGTCCCAGCCCTTGTCCGAGACCTGCTTTGTTCTAGTATTTGGTTGGGAACACAAGAAGGTTTTATTCCTCTTTTTATACTTTACAAGGTAAACAAGGGAGAGATATTATATTTTACATGGGTTTCCAGACATATCTTATCTTTTAAATTAGTCACTCTAAGCCGATGTTACAGTCTGTTTAAAGTTGATCTCTTGAGTGGTGAACTTCCTTGAAAAACACTGATAAGTAAAAAATTTTAACAACAATTAGTGAGGGAGTGGTTGTGCCGTGTGTTAACATTAGCCTTTTACCTCAGGAAAGCAGAATGAAAATGTGGCAAAAGTTCCCAGATAAAGGAATAAACATATTGGCAAGTCAATGTGGTGGCTTTAGCACTGTACTCATGAGAGGAAGTGGCCTATAGTTTAGAAAGAGCATCATTTGGAGGTACTTGTCAAAAGTTGCAGTTTCTCTCTCTAGTCAGTGAAGGAAGGTGTGTTGCTGAAAAACAGCATCAGCCACCATGGCATTTTCCAGTGTTTCACCATTCTGAAATCCTATGAGGACCTTGACCTATTGAGAGCAGCCCTGCAGAGAAGGACTTGGGGATACTGGTGGATGAAAAGCTGAATGTGAGCTCGCAATGTGTACTCGCAGTCCAGAAAACAACCTATCCTTGGCTGCGCCAAAAGAAGCACAGTCAGCAGGTTGAGGGAGGGGATTCTTCCCCTCTACTCTGCTTTGGTGAGACCCCAGCTGGAGTATTGTGTCCAGCTCTGGGCTCCGCAACATAAGAAAGACACGGACCTGCTCAAGTGGGTTCAGAAGGGGGCCATGAAGATGGTCAGGGCACTAAAGCACCTCCCCTGTGAGGACAGACAGAGAGAGTTGAGCTTGTTTAGCCTAGAGAAGAGAAGACTTTGGGGAGACCTTATAGCAGCCTTCCAGTATTTAAAGGGGGCCTACAGGAAAGATGGGGAGGGAGTTTTTATCAGGGAGCGCAGTGACAGGATGAGGGGTAGATTTAGATTAGATATTATGAAGAAATTTTTTAGTGTGAGGGTGATGAGATCCTAGAACTGGTTGCCCAGAGAAGTTGTGGTGCCCCAACCGTGGCATTGTTCAAGGACATATTGGATAGTAGTTTGAGCAATCTGGTCTAGTGGAAAGTATCTCCGACCATGGCAGGGGAACTGGAACTAGATGATCTTTAAAGTCTTTTCCAACCCAAACCATTGTATAGTTTTATGATTCAACACATGGGATTTATGCTGTGAAGAGTGAAGGGTCAAACCTGCCACAGTTCCACGTTGCCCTCTTATTATGCACTAGCAATTTGGCCATGCAGGGTCAATTATTTTCCAATACTGTTTCCGTTTTTCCCAGCAGTTTGTAAATAATGGAAATACAGGGTTAGGGATAGAGTGAAGAAATTTCCTCTTACGGAGTAGTTTATTCAGTTAGGGTTGGCTATTTTTTCCTTTTCATGAATTTGTTGATTACTCAGTGAGTGTTTCATATAAATAAATCTGAGCTTGGAACTGCTTGCAAAAATCACATCCCCTCATGCACCATTATTCACTTTTTCCATTTTTCCATTGGCTGCCTAAGCCACATGGCACACTTTCCCGTTTTTGTCTCCATGAAAGTAGCTGTACCACAGTTTTACTAACAGAAGGAAGTTTGTTATCAAGTTTTCATTATCTCATGGACTTGGGGACAACACACTGAACTAGGAATAATAAGCTGGCAAAACCAGGGAGAATACTACTTCACCCCCCAGTTCTCTCACATTTGTTCTTTCCCTGAAATATCACTGTTAGAAAGCATAGTAGAAAAATGTGGTGTGAGTTAAGATAAGATTTTTAAAAGTCCATCTTATCTGGAGAATAGGAACTCCATGTGTACGTGGGTCTGTATTAAGGAACAGCAGAAGAATCAGAAATTAGTACTAGATCTAGTATATGGGTCTGTTGAAGAAAAAAAGAGGGAGCCAGTCCTATGCTCAAGGTGCAAGTCAGAAAGCTGAATCTTTGCATCAACATTACGAACATTCCAGAATCCTGCAAGGACAAAGCGGCTTTTATTCTAGCCAAGCCCTCCATGCAGCATGAGCACTAAGCATCACAGTCGTATTCCAACCAGTTCCTTGTGGAGCTCAGCTCTCTAACTACCAAGCCTACATGACTGTGGATTTGATAGTGCCTTTTATCTATTATCTCATTCAAATTTTTTCTGTCATTTGTGACAGATCCTCAGTGTTATGTATGCAGACACTGGAGTAACTTAGTTATGGGATATCCATTCATTGTTTGGAAGACTACAATTAGAGGTTCCTTAAGCCTCCACCCTGGCTGTAGGGGTAAAGGACAGTACAGGATATTTGAACTTCTTGCATATTTCTAAAGCAGTGCAATATTTGTACTTGACTTCCTATATTACCAGCATGTTAACAAGCAAGCTAGCAGAGGAATAAGGCCGGGAGCTACAAGAATATGAGCTTATGCCAGCCCTGATTCAACAACAGGAAAGTCCTAACACGAGCACTTCTGACATAGCTGCTGCGTAGTCTGCCTCTTCAGTGACTGCTGGAGCATAGCGCTTGGTGAAAACGTACAAATCTTCCAGCGCAAATGGTCAAGACAAAGCAGGAAGTCATTAGTATTGATTCTGAAAAAAAACCCAACCTGTTTTGTTGTAAAGTGGGATTAGAATTTTTACCACAAAGATTCACGCAAGCAAAATTAATCTGTGCAAATGCTCATGAGAGAAATGAATGGGCCAGGGTTCAAAATAATAAACTCTGATGAGACTCACCTCCCTCCAAGAAACGTAAAACACTCCTTCATCCTCAGTTAGGAGGACAAAACAAAACATTACTTTTACTACAGAAAGGATTATTAAAAGGTTACGGGTATGATCAAAATTTTTATTTTATGGAATTGTATTATTGTATCATTTTATGTTTTATTTTATAATGTTTAAGGGCATTTGCTTTAATTAAAATTCCAATAAAATATTAGTAGGTAGCACAAATGTTAAAGGGGATGAAAAACATGATGCAAAATATTTGGGTTTGGAATGAGGAAAATTATTTTCCATTAAGAAAAATGATAGAGTTGTGATGGTTAGGTATTTACATCCTGTTCCCTTACAGATTAGCAGCAGCTAGCTAGGCAATTTTCGATCTTACCCCTCTTCAGTTGCAGAAAGGAAATCAGTAAAAAAAGAAAATCAGTTGAAAATTGCTGATCAAAAATCATCAATAACTCTGCTCACTAACCTTGCTGTCACTAACAAGGCTGGTCGAGATTGGCTGCATCGCAAAAATAATCAAGGTCTAATGTGATGCTGACCCTGTTATGTCTTTATATGTTTTGGCATGAGAAGGAAATAACAAAATCTCTGCATAGGCTACATATTTATAATTAATACTGATTGGCTATACTGTTAATTTTATATGATAAAGTTATTAAAATAGTGTCAATAAACCAGGAACAAGTGATGTGTAGAATAATTAACACTAAAGGGAATATAATAAGTTACTTATTAAAATCCATAGATGGATTATGTGACCCTGTGATTACAAAGACTATGGGGAACATGACTTGGTATATATCTTCTGGTCCAAACACCCCATTGCACTCTGTCAGATTACAGGCTTCTGACATTAAATAAAATCCAGATATGATTTATGGGGTGGCCTTTTGACAGGAGCTAAAACCAGAAATGGTTTAGGCTTTGCCAGTGTTCAGCGCTGTTTTCATTACCTGCTGATATAATGCAAGTATTACATTTAGTCAACCGAATTATGTGTAGTTCTCCGAGATTCTCCCTCACTCCCTGTAGTCATTGTTCCACTAATAATGAAATTATCCTATCAATTCGCCACAAGAGGAAGACTGGAGTTCACTAAATTACAGCCATGTGTGTTTGCTCTGCAGACAAAGTGATACCAATTAAAAAAAAAAACCCACACAAAAAAACCAAACCAAGTCCAACTAGATTCTATTTTTAAATTGTTCATGGAGAATAGTGAGATTGGCTCACAGAGAAGGCCACCCCTGAATTGCAAGCAGTGGAAATTTCTTTTTCCTTAATTAGTAAACCAGCATCTATTGAGAAAAAAGAAGAGAATAAAACTACAAGCAAGATGCTAAATAATATGACAAAAATGACACCTGGCCTCCCCTATGACTGATTAGTTTGAGAGATTTACTGAGAGATTTGCTCTGTGAGGTGAAAGAATCATTTTGCACTTCTTTTCCCCTCTTCCCTCCCCACTCCACGTAAAATTTTTTTTTTTAGACAACATGAAAATGGTGGGTTTATACACCGACAGCAAAACACCCCAGTTTTGACAGCTGAAGCAAAGCTATCTCAGTGGTTTAGCAGTACTGTCACACAGAAGACCTGAATTTGGGGGTGGCCTGGGGGCACTCTCTTTATGAGCCTTTGGTGCTCTGATGTGCCACAGAGGTGATACACTTTGACTCCAGGCAGCAGTGGTTGCTGAAGGCTCCTAACTCTGCAAGCAGCTCCTGATGGCTGAATTATGACGCAGCATTCGCATGGTGTGGTAGGAGATTGCTTAGTCCTGTCCGGACTGGGGAATGAATTAACTTAATAGCTGTTTCATGTACCATGTTCTGGTACGACACATGGTCCCCAAATTAACCTGGCTGTGTATCAGAACTATTTACAGAGCTTCTGCAGCAACAGCCAGGCTTTGCACTACATGTAAAACAGAAAGACTTCCTGGAGCCATCTCCAAACTCCTTCTGCTTACAACCTGTAATTATTCCTCTGAGTCCCAGTAAATTACTACTTTTTTATTTCTAGCTGTTGCGACTTTTGTGCCAATAAGCATCCACCTGAGGACCAGAAACTGCTAGCATATAATTCAATCGAGACATGGCATCTCCTGCAGGTTCTGAGATACAAAAGTACCTCAAGTGTTCTGACTTTTGAACAAATCTTCCAATTCTTATTTCCCTGGATATTCCTTTCTTATTCTACTTTGCTGCTGTCTTCATACTGTTGGTTGGTTTTATGCTAGAACTCTGGACTTTTTATATATCTCTTCTCATCAGGTAGCTCCAATGTGAAGGTATATATGGTATCGTGGTACTGTCAGGGTGTTCTGAATGATATTTTGTAGTTACATTAAGTGACTTTAGTACTGTCATCATTCTTTTCAGATACTGTATATGAGCTCTGAGTGATTGCTTCTTTGCTATTGTTTTATGTGTCTATTTTTTTGCTGGGCTCATATCTATGCATTATGGCTGTAGGTCCATGCCTTCTTTGCTATGCAGTGCTTCTTGCTTAGCTGATGTTTCTCTTAACTGATCTGTTGCCCATCTATTGTCCTTCTAGATTGCAGTGGGCTAATCCCCAAGGAAATTATTTTTAATTATTTCTCTAGGCTGGGCTCACATTTAGCTCCCGGGACAATTTACTCTAGTGGTCCAGTACTGCAGACTGGGGATTAGTTTTACCTTTCCTGCTTATGCCATTTGTCTTCTGTTTCTCTCTGAAAACCGTTGACATGGAGAAAAATCATGCCTGTCTATTTTTTTTTATTTGCTTACGAGAAAAAGCTCCTAGTTTGACTTGTGTTGTTAAAATTCTGTCATTCTATGTTAAGTTCCCGATAATATCCCATGTAATACCTTGCTAAATGTGACCTATACCTCTGGTTTGTTCTCTTGGTTCTAGTCCACAGTTATTCAATCTAGCATGAAGCAGCTAAGTGGGCACTTAAATTAGGAGCATAGTTGCCCTTTTCTAGTCAATGTGGATGGAGAAGAATACTTGTCAGAGGGCTGTTTGGATCACAGGTTAGCTTGCTCTGTGGCAGTACTAAATTTTCTTTGCTTTTGGTGAGAGTGACTTTCTAATGCTTTACGCAGGATGAATTTGAGCCCAAGTCTGCTTAGCCAAAATGAGAGTAATGATTCCCTGTCTCTGTTTAGTCTCTATCCTCAAAAGTTCAGCCCAAAACAAGTTTTGGATTAGGAGTTCATGAGACTGTAGTATTCTTTGTCAATAGCTATTAAACACCTGACGCTCCTCCATGCACATTCTTCACACATCTTTCATGATTGAAGCCTGGTTAGGAAGTACATTCCTCAACCTATATCTTGTGTTTATCCTTCAAGAAATGGTCTATGCAAACTTGTTTCACTGTGTAATGAGATCAGACTAGCAATGTGTTGCCAGTCACTTATTGAGGTTTAGCTGATGAATAATCTCTTATTGAGAAATATTAGATAATGTGCTTATGAGTGTCTACCCATATCCTGAATAGAAATATGATTAAGATCAGAAAAACCCACTCTTAGCATAGCCGGGTGAAATCTTGGCCCTGCTGGAATCTAAAGAATCAAACTAATAAGAAATTGAGAAATACTGTTATTTCATCCACGACATCCTGACTGCATTTGTATTCCAGACACTACAGGTGACAATGCCAGCAAAGCAGGGCCAATCTTAAATACAATCTTGTCCATTTTAGGAGATTCACACAACAAGTTATGGATGCTCAACTTAGCATGAAGTAAAATGTAATGTGGGCTTATATCTTGACAGCCACTCTGTGGTAATTGCTTACATACATGTTCTCTCTTCATGGTTAATGCAGCATTTCTGGGACAATATATCTCTTGAAGATAGGATAAATCTGACCTCCTCTTCTGGAGACCATGCACAGCTCATAACTAAGGAACAGCTGATATAATGTATATTCACACTTTAAGTTGTTCTACTCAAGATTGTCCCTGTGCCCTACTCACTTGTCCATCACAGAGCTAATGAAGCCAGTCTCTGCTTTAAGGAGGGTATAGTAAATTTTGAAACAGACTATTACAGCGAGTCAATAACTTTGAGAATTTGTAAGGGAATGTGATATGAAACAAGTCCTCTATGTACTCTTACAGTTAGTGTTTCCAACTTACTCCATGAAAACCATGTCCACTGTGTTTGGAAGTCTAAAAGTTTTGCAAAGCTGTTAATCAGGCACTTGTTGAATAAGGAGAAATTAACACATTATCTTATGGTCACAGTACTACATAGCTACGGTTGAGACAATATTTCTGTTACAAGTGCATATTGCTTTGGGATTTTTGGTTCATTGTTTGTTCGTAATCTCTGAGGCTGTAATATTGAACTCGCAATGCCAAAAACTAAGTTGCTTTATCGAGTAACTCAGGCTAGATTTACATTGGAATGTTGTTGAAATGCTTTACCTATCCCATTTTCAGTGAAATATTTTTTGACACACCTGACACTGCAGCAGTCTGCAATAATACTTGTTTTGATGAGCTGGATGAAAAGGCAGTCAGCCCTTTGTGAATTGTTCAAGAATAGAGGTGAGGAGATAAACATTTTTTCCCCTAGAATTTGTAATTTTGGGGTTTTTTTTGTTCTCAGCTCCTGTCAATTTCCTTTTACTAAAACTAATAAAATCTGTAGGTCATACAAAAGCATTTGTGTTAAAACTGGTCTTGATTACAGTGCTTGGACTAGAGAAAAGGTAGAGGAAAAATGCATCCATAATCTTCACAACTGGACATGGAGTCAGCTACAGTCTTTGGGTGAAGTGGTACATGTTTTTTCATAAGAATCTCCTCAAAGCACCTGGCACAGTGGTAGATTCACCTGGACTAGTACTACCCATTAGCACCAAGTGTGGTTATCCATGCCACTATGTGGCAGGGAAGTTAGGTGATAGTGCAACTCTCACATCACCATGGTGGCTATCTTCATCCCAGAGGAGCTCCTGCCAGCTTGAGTACAGAACCACATGAATTGGCTCCATGTCTATTTTCACTAACTATTAGAAGGTGACTCATTTGGAGCCAATGTCAACAAAGGTTCTCTATTACATGACTTTTCTTATATCCACAAATCAGGCTGTCCACATTTATGATCAATGACAGAGAGTAAGATTCACAGAACAGGATAGTCTGTTTGTACAAATCCTTTAGACTAAAAGGTCTTAATGTATTCCATATGAGAGGAAAAGATGCTGTCCTTTGTGGAATTCATATTTATGGAAGCATACATTTCCTGTTCTTTGCAACACGCAAATGTTTGTTTGGCTTTTGTTCTGATTTCTACAAGTTGTTTATTTTTTAAGAGATCAGGCTTGTATCAAATGAGGCAATAGCAAATAAATAAGTTATATCCTAGGAAAAATAGAATTGAAAATCCTAGAATTTCAAATGTTAAGGTCAAGTAATCTGTAACAGCAGCCAGCAAAAGCAGCAATGTAGCTAAGCAAATAGTAGAATAGTACACGGAGACCCAACAGACATGGGGCATTTTCTTCATTGTGTCTCTGAGCTGTGTAGGCAGGTCACTTCACTTCTTTCTGCCTCAGTTATTCCATCCAAAAATGGCAATAATAATACTGTCATACTTTGCGATGCTAGGTAGTATTACAATAACTTCTTTACATGAAGGAACTAAGTGGTATCAGAAATACAAATATATATCTTGCAATGAGCTGTTGCTTTCATGGTTCAGAGAAAATTATTAGGAACGTTACTATTTTTGATGGCAAAAAATGTGGTTTCAAGTTTATTACTAGAATGAATTATCTTCTAATAAAAATAGTATTTAAAGCTTGCCTACTGGAGAACGTATAGTGCATTCACCACATCAAATTTCATAATTTTTAAAATATAAATATCTTATTCATTAGTTGTTCTTATTACAGCAATAGTCTTTGACATATTTGTTTTAAACTGTGCTTATTTTCAGTGGTCAATAACTCTTTGAAATAATTCGATTCTGAGCTAAAATTGTCATGTTTGTTTTCAACCCAAGAGTGAGGATTTTAGAAGCTTGATTTTGAAAATCTGAAACCAAGCAGGGTTATTTTTCAGGCTAAGGATTTAAAGAAATGGCATGTATTATTTGATTTGGTTTTTAACAATTCTGAAATACATTGCTCAATCTGGTTTCCTTTCATCAATTTGTTGAGTCTTGTGTTCATCTTGTACAAGAATAAGAAGAGAAAAAGAAATATTTATTTTAAAATATATAGTGACTTGGGAGTTCCTGTTGATGGAAAATCATCTAGGGAAATTTGCATAAGTTACTTAGTCTCAAAGTTTCACAGATCTATGTAGCTAAGTCTCACTGAAATAATTGCATTTTTGTTGAAATTATTTACTTGTAATAGTGTAAGGTGTTTTAAAATTTTGTTTCTCTTGAAAATTTTGCTCAGAACTGAGTGGCTAGCTTACCACCAAAAAGCAGCTGATTACAAATGCGGTCCCAATGTAAAACCCTTGCTAAGACTAGTAGAGGTAATAAGGTGTCCTTGGTCACTGGTGGTTGCCACCAAGACTCCCTGTCAGTCGGGGAGAATGGCAAAACTAACGCATTGCTATTTTAAAAATTCCTAGAGAAAGGCTGGACTGTCCCCATGAAATGGGCGCTTGTGCTGCTCCCTTTGACTTTGATAACCTGGTTTATTTATTTAGTGACTGGAGAATCAAAGCAAGAAGAACTACAACTTCATTCGGTTATACTGATGTCACCCATTGTGCGTGGGGAGATTCTTCCCTGCCAAACGTGTAAAACTAACCTTTATCCTCTTTTAAATCCCTCCTTAAAGCTTGCCTCTACCTGTGCCGACAAATCACTCCCATCTGTGTTTGGTTAGGCAATGACTCTTGATTTTCTGCTGAACTGTTTGCTTTATTGTTACTTAATCCACCCAAAACCACCCCTACCCCCTCACTTTTCTTCCTGAGCTCTGATATGCAGATTGGGAAAGTTTTGGGGTGGGAAGTCTCTTATTTTGTCAGTACGCTTAGGCTAACACAAGGGTACTGTTCCTCAACTGACACTCTGTGCATCATCATAACACAAAATAATAATGATTTTATAAGCTATCAGATATTTACAGGGCAAATAAATACTGAAGGAGGCTTGTGTTTTGTATAAGCAAAGAAATATGGTTAAAAATTCTGCAGGAACTTGAGCCTATTCAGTGCATAAATAATTTTTAACCTTTCTGCTACATTAATAAGCAATCAACTGCTATGAAGTCCTGAATCTATTGCTTTCAGGGATCCACAGTCTTTACCTGTAACAACAGCCAAGGTCAACTCAAGTTATATTTAAAATTTTTGCTAATCAGTAGGGATTTGAATGCTTTCTAAGCTGTACTCTGTTCATTTTAAGTGCCACAATTGGAGCTCTGTCACTAGAAAAGGAACATTTGGGGGTCTGGGAAACAAAACTGGAATGTGAGCAAGGTAATTATAATAACAGTCGACTCTGGAAACACTGGATGTGGTGATCTGTGATGTGAATGCTGCTCCTCAGAGCCCCAGTATGAAATGACATACTTCCAGTAGATAACTCAAAATAAGTTTCAATATTATTTTTAATCATGAAAATGTTTCAAACACTCTTCCATCTATTCATTACAACAGGAGTGATTATTTCATTTTTTAATATGAGCACCTACAAATAATCCAAGTGTAATAACCAGCAGCATAAAATTGGCAGTAATTTAGCCTGTGCTGAACTTCTCACTAGTCAAACAGTACAGATTGGTTTTTCCTTCTTTTCTTAGCTCTTAGGTAAGTTTCATTGCTTGGTAGCATCTCACACAAGACAAAGAGCAGGGAAGGGATGAAAAATGTGAAGCATAAGCATTGCAAGGCCAACACAATTTTTTGCTTGTGAATGAAAACCAGGGTTGTGAGCTAAGTGGGAAATGCTGGCTGGGAGCTGTCTTGAATCCCTGCAGGTAAAAACATCACGGATCAGAAAGTTGGTTCCAAAGGCAAGTGAAAGGTTGTTGATGAATTACTTTGTGCATGTTTTAATTACCCTATCATCCAGAGATTTTTGTGTATTGATCTGAGCAGTAGTAATAAAGCATTTTCCTCCCCTCACTCCCTTCTAAGCATTAGAGCTTTGTCTATTAGGTATGCTTCTAAAGAGAGAAATTACTCATCTTCCAGACTAGCAAGAAGAAAGGGGGGAAAAAATACACATGGGTGGGCTATTCAATATGTTTAAATATAAATTGTTCATTATTCCGGCGTGTATTTTTTCTAGTCTGCAGCCAGGCAGAAAAATTTAAAACATCAGAAATTGGACAATGCTAATGTGAACTAAAATGTAGGTAAATGTTACATTCCTTTCGGTGTCATTTACCAATAGTTAAGTATCATATGAAGATTAAAGCAAAATATTAGCCTGAAAGTCAATGTATTAGTGGAATTTACAATACCTAATATTTGAATAACCCTGAAAAAAAAACGCAAAATGAGTATTGCTAACAATTCGATCAAGAATGGCTCTGGGCAAAGGTGACTGGGAAGGATACCTCAGAATAATTTTGAGAAGGTATTTTTTTGTGAGATCTTCGGGGTTCCTCTGTAATTTTAAAGCTAACTACTCACTTTGAATATTAACCAGTATAAATCATGATAACAGAATATAGGGATAATGACCTTTATTAGGTAATGGCAAAAGAAAAAGAAGAAAAAAGGTAGTTTCACAACAGCACTGAAAGGAAAGCATTTTGAACCTCATGTTACACACAGCTAAATTTGGACACTCATTTGAGCCTCAGTTGTTTGAGGAACGAACTTAAAATGAGAATTTGGTTCAACATAAAACTGAGTATTCTCTTGTCAAATCACAAAACAAGACACTAGCAAACTTGTAAATGAAGTCTCTCTGTCTAGCTCTTCACTTAGCCACCAGGGGAAGCTGCCTAATGTCTCCCTATCTGCCTCTCCTTCCAAACAGGTCTGCCAGACTACTTCTGACACTTGAGAAACACACAGGCAGACACCAGTGGTGCCCTCATGTAGCTCTTGCATGAAGGACAGGGCACATGTATGAGCGATGGGATTCCAAATCCCATCTGTACCCAATAATAATTAATAATTAATTAATACTTAACACCCATCTAGTGCTTTACAAGCATTAACTAATTAAGCTAATTCACCCAAGGTCAGTCTTTTGTACTCTCACAATACCCAAGATCTTTTTGATCATACACTCTAAAGAGTAAAAACAGTATATCAGTAATGTTAGTTTTAGCCTAACATTATTTGGCAATTTTGATCATTAGGGATGGAATTAATCAAATATCTACTGTGTCCCATTTTTGCATTTTTTTTCCGTTCTGCATTTACTACTTTTATCTTTATTAATAGCTACTGCTCAGTGGCCTTAAAGAATATCACCATTCAACAGAAACTTTTCTTTCCAGAGACTCATGTTAATTAGTACCCTGTTTGTGGCTTCAGTGTGATTTATTAGCTACTCTGAGTCCTGAATAACAAAATCTCATGCTATCTCCAGAACTGTCTATTAATTTGTTTATCTTTCTATTTGTCTATGCATCTGTTGAAATTTAAAACAGTACAATAACTTTGATAACAGTGACACTAATGCAGCATTCGATTAAAAGAATGTTACTTCATACAGGCATAAATGTAATTTAGAGGCACTTAGAGGAAGCTATATACTTAACATGATTCTTGGTCAGTGAAGACAGGTTGATCCCACTCATTTTGGGATTGCTAATTTTCAGTTAATTAGGAAGATTGATTCTGTTCTCTGATGCGTAGGCCCAACCCTAAATGCATTTTTCCAGTTTCCGTGGCACCATGCTAGTTATCATTGTAATGGTGCAAGTATAGCTGAACGACATGGTCCTTCATAAAACATAATACTTGGGGAGCTTGGGAAAATAAATCTAGTAACTATTAGCAAACATTTTTCTAGTTTAGTCTGTAGACTAAAATCTAGTGCCATCTGCATTTAAAACAACTTTCAAATTACATTCCTTTGGGAATGTTTGTTGCAATTAGAAAATAAAACCAGAGACTTGTTTTAATCCTCAACTGAAATAACACAATTTCAGAGTTCGGGGGAAATAAAATATTGACATTTTGCTTGAAGGAACTTGTGTCCTTAAATAAATGCAGTGGGCATGGCATACTTAAGCTTGTACCTTTTATAGAAGCTAACATTTATTTTCAATGTGTTATCTCTTTAGGAGATTCTTCCCCTGTGCTCTCAAAATACAAGCTGGTGTGATTGGATTTGGGGGATGAGCGAAGATGTTGGAATAATCTGCAGCTAGTGTAGGCTTGCAGTAAGCTGCTGCTCTCTTAGAGAGGGAAGAAAGTAGTGGGGAAGCTGTGCTTCCAGAAGGAGTCTCTGGGCAGAGGGTCTTGTGAGACTGGCTTGGCCTAGTGCAGGTTACACCAGGCTTGTATAAAGGCAGAATCTGTTCTCCTCATCCTGTGTGATTTATTGGATGAATGGGGCTTCCAAAAGAATGTTTTGGATGTGTCTATATCCTCATGCTTTAAAACAATTCACAAAAAGTACGTCTAGCAAGCTGAAATTTTTTTACACCTTACTTGATTTCAGACTGGTCATGTTTCCTAGTTTGGGGTTTCAATACAGCTGTAAGGATCAGCCCTCACGGGTTGTGAACCTTTGCAAAGATGAACCAGGACAAGTGTTGTTGCGTCCTTGTCACACCAGGCTGTGTCTGGCAGCAGCGGTCGTCATAGCTAGTCCTCTTTCTCTGCATCAGTAATGTCCCTTGCCATTCCACGTGGCTGTTACAAGCACACATCATCCCACCTTTGTCCTACCAAAGTCAGAGTGAAACTGGGGTATTCTTCTATGGTCAAACATATTTTCTGGCCAGATTGTTTTAGTAAAAGCACACTTTGTACCAGAAAGTCTGCCACAGGAATCTGCCTCAGGAATGCTGCACTAACGATTCATAAATAAATACATTCATTCATTTATCACTTTACAGACAACTAGGAAACTTTTCAAGACTCTAGAAAATTCCTAGATACTCCTCTAAAAGAGCAAAAAGAGGTGTGTTGAATTAGTCTGGAAATGCACAGATACACTGAACCTGAGATCCTATAGAGGGCTAGAGGCATTTTGTTATCCATCTCGGGGAAGAAAGAGATAAGGAGAACCTAGATACTTACTTAGAATAGTTCCCAGACTCAGTGGGAAAAAATTCAGAATTTCAGTGTCACTGTATTCACCATCTTTCTCTAATCTTTAACTTTTCGATGTTGCAGTCCTCAGTGCTCACAACATAGAAACCACCCTTTGCAAATAAAATAAAAAATATCAAATATCAAAATATCCACCAGATGTAAGCATGCAGGGCAGCAAGAGCAGGCAGTGGACAAATCTCTCAAGCAGCCCCATCAGCTAATTCAATATACACATGTGGCTTGTCAGTACTTGTTGTTGCAGCCCAAGAGGATCAGGATCAAAGCAAGTGCTTTCCTAGTTCAAAGCCAAATTTGTGTCTTTGCTGGCTCATTTGAATTTTTCATCCAGACTTTCATGGCTTCCTTGTGTGCTTGTAATTACCACATCTTTAAAACCTGACAATCCGTTCATATGGGCCAAATTTTTTTCTCAGATTGTGTTTGTGCTCTGTGCAGGGGTCCAAGAAAAGATATACCCATGCTCTCTACAGCACAAATTTTGGGCCTAAATTTGATCCATAAAAATGGGAATAGAAAAATACACAAGTTATGAGTGTATACTTCAAAGACTGAAAAAGAAAGTAGTTCAGAAGCTTCTGAATAGTATCCTTGGGGCCTGACACTAGGTTCTCCAGTAGACGTTAGGATAAGTAGATAGTTGAGTATTTTCCCTTTGAACAGCAGATCAGCCCAAATCTGCCTTACCAGAAGAATTAAGCAGAAGCTTAATTAATCTTGTATTAATATTTCCAGTGGATGTGTTGCAGGTTTTCTCCCAGTTTGAATACCAAATCTCTGATCTCCACTTATGTGCTCCTAACTCCTGCTTAGGGCTTAGCTCCCATAAATTTCCATGACCAAGAAGATGAGCACCTGTGCGACTTTCCAGCAACACAAAAGGAGCATGAACCAGCAGCTCAGGTTTCTCTGGACTGGGGAAATACCCCCTAAGTGAAGAGTCAGTGAATCCAATACTTGCACCACTGCAACTAAACCCACATATTCTGGCTACATGTAGTTTGTGGGTGACTCGTTGGTAGAGAAAATCAGAGAGCAGAGTTTTTGACAGGTAGTAGGAAGTTTTAAACCTGTTGTGGAGAAAAGAATACCTGACCTAAAGATCATGGGGCTATAATCAGATTTTACTTGCTTTCTGCACTCTTCTTAGTGGACACAGAAAGGGACATAGTGAAGCAGAAAACTGGAAAATACATGCAGATGGAAACAAAAGAATCTACTTCTGATTTGAACCTTCTGTGATAGAAGTGTTTAAGCCTCATTGTTGACTCCTCAGTCACACAAGCAACAGGATAATTGCCAGCCTTTCTCAGCTTTTCCATTCCCACACTTTCAGAGGTTCTGTCCACCTCTTAGCAGACAGTTAAATTATCTTCAACATCAGCTTATCCTTTTCCTGTGACTCACGGTTTCCTCTTTCCTCCATTTTATTTCCTTTTTCCTCTCAGATCTCCCAGCCTCATTCATGACCACCTCTGAGTAGAGTCAGCAGCCCAACTCAGCCGTAGTGACTCCCATTATACCTCACTTCCCCCTGTGTGTTTTTAAATCCTTTCCTGACCTCCAGTAGGCCTTCCTACCTTGGATAATCCCACTGAGGGGTGCTAGCTAGTCTGGGAGTCTCTCCTGGGCTTGCATCAGCCTGCTACATTCAAATCTCATGCTCTGAGGCTTCCTCAGGTCAGACACATTCTGCAATGAATCTGACCTGGGGAAGCCCTGAAGCACAAGATATTTGAAAGGAGGATCAGTCTGAGATTTGAAGCAGAGAAGGGGGGTGGCGG
Organism: Dromococcyx pavoninus; assembly: GCA_033558185.1. Classification (NCBI taxonomy): domain Eukaryota; kingdom Metazoa; phylum Chordata; class Aves; order Cuculiformes; family Neomorphidae; genus Dromococcyx; species Dromococcyx pavoninus. Next base: position 5,261,389 of record JAUMJL010000044.1, on the reverse strand, counting down.
GGTGTGTGTATGAGCTTCATGTTCAGACCAGGTCTTATTGTTTCTGAACCAGTTTTTTCACTGCTAGCTAACCATCACAGGTACCCAAACCGCATTTCCTGAGCTCTTCAGCAGGTCAAATTACTCGTTATAGAGGTGAAAATAAGAAGTAGGCTTCCTCTCCTCCATTGTTTTCCCTAAAAAGGAATACATAAAGGTGTGCATGGATATACACGTGTAAACGCAGGGAAGCATTTAGAGATTACTATCATTCCCTGAATGAAAACAGATAAATATAATTGTTCACTTAAAATGTGAAAGAAACTGTTATTGATTAGTGGTGTGTGTTTATTTACACCATTTTGGTAGTGTTAAGATGTCTGGCTGTAATTACCAGGACCTGTCCACCTGTCAAAGAGCAACTGGGTTATTTCACCATTGTCTGTCAGCAGTAAACCTCTGGGTCTGTATGAGCCTCACATAAATGGAAAAAAAATAAAAGAATACTTTCTAAAAGATTATGAAAAACATGTGCTTCCTAAAGATTTTTGGTTGATGTTTCTCTGCCATATTTTATCATGCATAGAAATAGGATATGAAAAGTAACCAAGTATGATAAATTGTTTTCATGTTTGAAACAAAAAAAACAAAAAAAAATGCTTTAGCCCTTAAATCATGGCAGAAAATAATTGCATTGCACAAATCAGTTCTTTAAAATAAGGAACTCATTCTATAAATAGTTCTCATATCTAGCTATGCCTAAAATAGGACTAACTCTATCCAGTATCCCAATTACATAATACAGTATATTAAAATAAGTCTCCCTTAATATTACGTTGCAGAGGGTTTGGAGTCCAGGAACAACCTTGCAATGTGGACAGGGTGACCTTTTAAAAAGAAAAATGAAATGAAATACACTTTCATTTTCCAGAAATATGCATGAAAGTAAAAACTTGACAGCATGGAAGAACATAAGCAAATATATCTTTTTATTTGAAGATAAAAAGAAGCAGGGGCTAGATAGGGAAAGGAAAAAACCTGTGAAAAAAACGGATGATGCAGTTTTTACGAATAAGCAGCTTAATGTATCTTGGCACCCACAGTAAGCCTTGTAGGAGCTCAAAGTGCCTTAGGCAATCTGTGAGCAGAATAGCAATTTTATTACTTTGTCATTAAACCAATTTCACAGCAGTATTGTTTGTTAATGAGCAGCGGCAAACGAGCGAAGATGTCACACACTGGAATAGCAGTGAGATTTGTGACCCAAGCTCAGAGCACTAAGATGGAAAGACCATAGCTATAAAAAAGGAAATACTTTGGGATGAAATGCAAAGTCTATACAGCAGAGCTTGTGTTTATGAGCTACCATTTTGCTAAGAGCTGTGAGAGAAATAAAGGTCTGGAAATATGCAGTTAAAACAGGGCCTATAAAATTAAAACCAAATTAAAGTATAGCAGAGAATTACTGCACAGGCTGTACTCTACAAAATATATTTTAAGTGATGAGGTGAAATCTAAATCAGTTTTGTTTGAATTTAGTTGGTATTTATAAAATTCAATAAAAAAATACCAAATTCAAAACCAAAGCAGCAGTCCCAGTCCTGTGGTGTCTGATCTGTAAGCTTCACTTTGAAGAAATTCAACTTACTAGTACTTAATTAGCAACTCTCTTTATGAGCAAAGGTAATATATAGGTTTATGTAGGAATACAACTAATGAACAGACATAATCAGTCTGTCAGTCTGCCTGCACACGTGAGCGTATACACACGCACACATGCACAGACGCAGCACCCTGGTTCTGTACTAAACAGTGAATCAGAATCACCAAGCAAAGACAGATTACATGAAGCTGAAGCTGAACTGCATCATTTGATGGGACTTTTTTTTTTTTTTTTTTTTGAGCCAGGGCTGATCTTACAAAGAGATTGGGAGACAGCCTTGAGGGATACAAGAAACAGTGCCAAGCAGGCACATTACTGAATCCCTGCAAGGCATCCCAAGGTGAGTTTGCTGCCTGAGCTGTCTTTCCATGTTTATACACAGGGAAAACTAGTTCAAGCAATGCAATAAGTGGATCAGCATGACTGACTTAAAGGAAGAGGGGAAAATTAGCCCACCATTTTGCTCCATCTGCACTAGAGATGGGGAAATAGTTTTGCTGTCAGGACATGCTTCTGAGCCACCTCCTTTCTTTCCTGTAATAAAGCCCCACCCCATTTGTTTCTATTACAATCATATTATTTAGCATAATTATCCTCTTAAAATATCTAGATCACTATAAACACTTCCGTTCTTTTGGCTTTTTGCTACCCCACCCATGAGGATTTCAGCACTGTGACTACTACACATTTATGGAATGCTTTAAGGGCTACAGAGAAAGAATAAATTTAGCATATTTTTGTGTCTTGTGTGCCTGTGTGGCTCTCGCTCCCATTTTCTCACTCTCAGTGTGTGTAGTCAATTCGAACAATGTATTTCACTTCAGTTCACAAGCACGCTGACCTCTCTATCCAGTGATTAATATTTTTAGATGCTTGGTTTCATAGCTTGGTAACTCGTGCATGTTTTCTGCTATTTAACTAAGTGGGAGAAGGGGACACTGCAGGAAATGCTCTTTGTTGAGCAGTAGGCGGTGCTCACAGTTCTGGGAGCTCAGCTTAAGACTGTTTTCTGCCTGACAGGGCAAGACCTCTAGACAAATCACTGGCTGGGTCTATGGTAGTTGGCAGCCATTCAAAACTGGTTTTCTGCCAGTAGTATTACTAGATAGCCAGACAGATCAATTCACTTTTACATTCCCGCCATTATTTATAGCACACTGTATATCTGCTCTTGCTTATGAACTAATGATTAGCAAATACAGTACACATAAAACATAAGCATTTGTTCCATGGAAGGCTTTCTGTTGCTGATATTGCAGATAGCTTTACAGGTCACAGAGCCTTAAAAAGGATTTAAAGGGCATGTCTTGTGTAACATTCGTTCCTTTGGAAATGATGTTCTCTTTCTATTTTTGGGTAATTGAAGACGATAGAAAGGTTTACTTGCTGCTTATGTTTCATTGAATTCTTGCATTTCCTCCTTCTCCCACCGACTTCTAAGGAAAACATTTAGGAAGAGAGGCTTTTGCAGTATTATTTGTTATTTAAGAGCTGTAATTCTATGTATCACTTAGGCTTTTCTTTTCAAAAAGATCTATCGGGTTGGAAAAACAACAACAAAAAATACCCATTAACCCTGCTTACATTTTAGAAAGAGTCAGGACAACTGTAATTTTGTAAACTGTAGGCAAGTCAGATGATTTGAAAATCGGGGTAAAATGCCATACTTTTACCAGACGCTTGTAGCTGTTAACATACTTGTTACGTTATTAATCCTTCAGTTACTTTCATTTCTAAGCTATCATAGGAAAGTTCAGCCCAAACCTAAGGCCTCAGCTCCGAAACAACATAGATCTTCCAAACTTCTAAAATCCATATACGATCCAAAATTACTGGTCAAATTAATCCTGCACATAAACACAGCAAAGTAAATGGGTCTGCACAATTTAAACATTTTTAGCTGATTGGTGCTGCTCTTACCACAAGCACAAGCTGCTGTGAGGTAGCAATGCTTATGTTTATTACATTGTACCTTATTTCCCTGGAGACTTCACTATAAGGCGACAAAAACTTTCACTTCTTCTCTGAAATGAAATTTGAGCCTACTGTAACATGAAAACTTCCAAAATTCCTGCTCACACTGGACTGCATGAATTCAAGGTGTGCTGCTGGTTGTAGAAATGTGGTGTAATAAGGAAATCTGGTAACTTAGTTTCCTAAACTGCTAGGTAGCTGATACTTCTGTCTTGGATGGGGTGTGGGGAGCACAACATCAATATATTCTTAAGAAGTTTTCCTCTTTCCATTTGGCAACAGGAGCACCAAAACAGCCTTCTTTGTAGCCCCAATTCCTTACTGCCACTCAAGTGCTCAAACTGAGGAACTATGGAAGTGTAGTGCTATGATAGGTGCTTCCTAGGATACTGAGACATGTTACCAAATATCAAAAATTAACATTAAAATAGTAATCTGCATAACTACACCAAAGTGACTTTTGCTTTATACCAAGTGAAATTCTTGCCCAATGGAAAAGCAATGTAGACTTATCTTTTCCTATCACTCAGCACCAAAAATAAGTCAAGAGGAAGAACAGAAGTGCTTGAAGAATGTAAGATTCCCAAAGGGTATATGCTCTGGTAAAATCTTTCTACTCAGACAGATGTGACTAAAGCTGATTTGTGAATGTTCTGCACTTTGTGATCATCTCATCACTCAATGCATACAAAAGCCCACAATACCCATACCAAAACATACCAAAAGTATTTTATACTCTCTTTGTATTAAGTAGTGCATGCACCAAGATCTGGGTCAATGAAGAATCAGGAATGCTGGTTTGGCAAAAATCTTCCTGAGTCAGAATTTTCAAAGAGGCAGTTGTGTCTAGTGACTAGTATACAAAAGTGATTAATCCAGAGTGATAGACCTTTCTACAGCTGTCTGAAAACTCAGCTGTCTTCCATTTTTTTGTTATTTGGAAGACAAAATTGGAATGGTGAGCTCATTAGTTCGATGTTACCAATGACAAAAAAAACAATTTCTAAGTGAAACTGAGCACTGGGAAAAATTAGAACATTTATGTTGTACTTTTATATGCTTTTATTCTTATCTACTTAAAACAAATTAAACAAGAAGAAATTGATGTTAATATTCTGTTGAGCATGGGTTAATTTAAAGATAGCAGAAACAAGAAAATTCTGTATGTTATCTTAAAGATTATCAACGGAAGCAGAAATTGATTAAAAAAATTGGATCATCATAGAAGGGCATTTATGTAGAATCAGGAAATTTATAGTCTAGGATGTGCTCTTAAAGAGATTGCAACTGTTTTTTGTTTTCTACTGAGTCTATCATTTATTTCTTTTTCTTCTATATTCCTTACCTAAACTCAATGACTGATGTAAAACACAGTCCAAACATAGTTTCTGAAGTCAAAATTCCATATTGCATTTGCATAGCAGGAATCTCTTCCTGGCCAAGACCACCACTTGGGCAAGCCTTATTAAAAATTAGGTTTTCAGCGTGGTTTTCATAACGTTGCATTTTGAAGGGCTTTTTTAATACACTGGCTTTTATCAGACAACATAAAATACGCTGTATTTCACTCCTTTGCTTCAACATAAATCAACTCCCAGAAAAGTTTCTACAGCCCTTTACATTGTCTGGCCTTTTTCATTTGTAAGCCCCCAAGTTTAATAAAGACTATATTCCCTGTGTAGGAAGAATATGCCATTTCACATGGAGAGAAAAATAACAAACAACATTTTAAAAGAAACAATACATTTAAAATAGGTGTACTTTTTATGTTGGTGGGCACAGTGTCCTGTGAGCCAACCAGTAAATGCTTTGGAAGACACTGGGAGTAGTTTAGTTTTATATATTCATAAAGAAATCAGGATTTTTCTATTAACTTTACAACCACGTGGAACTTCCTTAACACTGCGCTCTTTTGTGAAGGTCTTGAATGTGGTGAGGTCTGTCCATGTTTTCCAGGATGTCTGCTTTTCTCCCAGTTTCAACTTTTCAGAGCCTACTAAAGCCCAGTAATTTAGTCAACGGGACCTATAAAAGGAGGAGAGAAATGAAGGCACAATTGAGTTAATTTCTACACAGAAGAACAATATTGTTTTCTGGAGGGAAAGATGACCCCTCTGATCCCTTGAAGGTCTCATTACTCAGACTTGGGAGGTGAACTCAGGGAAAAGCCAGCTATTCAGTTCCAGATAAAGCCTTTTCTCAGTTGCTTCTTGCACATTTAGTTTTATTTCTGATCCCTCATTTCTCAAACTGTACTCTTTTTTTGGATGAAAAGTAGGTACTGTCTTCCTCACAGATACCTTGGGTGTTTTTTTCCTGAGGTGAGTCATCAGTTTAACATTTTTTTAATAGAAATCATTATGGATGTCTGTGACCTTAATTAAAATGAGCTAAAAAAATTATATTTAGAACCAAAATTTTTCACTCTTGCTGAGCATCCCATTGCTAAGTTTAATCAAAGGCCATTGATACAAAGGACAGAATAGTTTAATCAGGAAAAAATACCCAGATGACTGTTGGCTGACTTGTTCAAGAACAAAAACCCTCAGGACCCATTCCTCAGATGAAGCCTAACTCCATTAGGTTGTCATAGCACCTGTCTAACTCTCATTCGTGTCAATGAAGTTATCCATGTGCTTACAGACAGGCACACGCTTAAGTAAACTGTTAAATCAGGGAAAGTCTCGACAGTCTTCGCACATTGAGGTTCTGGAGAGTTGTGTTTGCATGAAAGCAGTTCTGAGGAGGAGCTTTATTCTTTGGCCACACAACTTAATGTTTATTTTTACATGTCAGAACTCCCACTTAAATGTAAAATTTTATTTGTCTCCAAAAACCAGAGACAAACCCAGAAGCAGTGCCATGCCTTGAGCATCAGTTTGGCTATAACATTTCCTTCAGTTTTCAGATGTGACGTGATGGGAATGCAAAATTAAGATGAGTCCCAAATCCCTCTACGAACCTGGGCTAAGGATTGTTTATTTCTGCTGAAACCCATTGTTATATCAGTTTTATGTGATTATGTTCACTGCAAATATTTCCTACAACTTTACACAGAAATTTTTGGTTTTCCTTTTTCTGAGAACTATGCCAGGACACCTAATTTGTAGACTTATTTGTTATAATACATCGGCTTCTACAAGCTCCAACTGTGATGCGAAGCTTGCTGTAGACAGTATTCATGTAATAATGGATTGATTTCAAATGGCCCCACATGTTTTTATAACTGCCACAAGCACATGTCTGCTTTAGGTACATGGATAACTTTGGAAATATGTCCCCTAAATTATTGAATCACCTGACAAGGTTATAACAGTCTGCACAGCCTTTCTGACAATAAATATTAGCAGTGAAGTCAGCACATGAATTCACCGCGTGAACAACATACACTTACCAGCCTGTAACACTGAACTGTGTGCTTCCACAGAGGTGTTAAAACATTCAGTAATCGAACATTGAAATAATAAAGGTAAGGTGGTGGAAAACTGCAAAAGCTAGTTTTTGGAGTATATTTTTTTGTTACATGACAATATACTAGAGATCAAGTTAAAAATACATAAAAATAGCATTAAAATGTGTTAGGCAGAAAAGCTTAAATAGAAATTACAAACATAAAAAATACCTTTTCTCCTAAATATAAATGTACTTTACTGCTTCATTCTCTGACTTAGCCATTATGTAGGTAATGTAAGTGAGGCAGTGGTCGGGGGGGTGGCAGATTAAAATCATATTTTCAAAGTGGTTTCATTCCTTTAGTCTCTCCTTTAGATTGTCCATGTTCCTATTTCAAAGCCTGTTGAAGTGAGTGGAGTTTTTCCACAGATTTCATTTCTGAGGTTTGAATCAGTCCTCAAATAGCACTTGTAATAATTTACTCAAACGTCATTTGCAGCACAATACATAAAGATTTGGCTGAGTTTCCTGCAAACTGGGAAGGAAAGGACCCTTGCTGCCAAGTAGAAGGGCTGTAGCAATTTCTGTTACCTCGTCCTTTATTCATGTGTTATGACATGGAGAGAACAGCAGATGATTGCAGATACCTGTAGTAACACCAGTAACACCACAGAGATGTTACAGTCCTCAATACTTTTCATCAGCATGTGAGAACAGAAACATCTGTAAGCCATACTACAAGATGTACCTGATATAGGTATATTACATTGACCTCAGGGCACAGAATTTGTGACTGTATACTCCAGTAAATTTGCAGCTTATGGATCGTCTCCAGTGTACTTGGTGTCTTCACTGTTTACCAATTTAAATGAACTATGACACAGTAGTAATGCAGGATATATCACAGTGGAGATGATACAGAAGAGAATTATTACCACAAAGTCTCCTCCAGCAATGCCCCTACCCATGTTTTCTTGGTGCCGCGTTCCTGATAGCCTACTCTGACCTTAACTTTGCACAGCATCTTACTTCCAAGAAACAGTCAATTCAAGGACATGCAAGCCTGAAACATGAATTGTACCAGTGGAAACACAGTACTCTCTGCTTACATTGGCATGCTCAGAAAAGGGCATCAAGACTCTTGTCTCCCTCCACTGTAAAGCAAACAAATAACATCAGTGTCACATAAATGAGAAGTGCTCTGGCACACATGCTTCACTTCTGCAATCAATCTCCAGGTTCAGAAAAATGGCATGGCAATGGAATAACGATAGTTTTGAACAACTTATGTACTTACACTTTTTGAATATACAAAATAGTTTTCTTTAAAGGAAAAAGAAAATTAATGCACTGATATTTACTACTTATACTGTTCCTCCAGGGCCCAGTAATGACTGGGCCTGCAGTTTACACCCTGTAAAGTATGATACAAAATTTTGGGATGTATTGGTCTGATGACACTTTTGCTTGTCACAAAGTAGATTTAAAGAAACTTTGTAGATGTTGAGAAACTTTACGTAGTGCAAAACCAGGGAAAAACAGACTTACTCTTAGTGCGATGGGCTAGAACTAGGTCCTTGAAAACAGCTGGGTCGTGATACGGCAGCTCATTTCTGCATCTTGTTCTTTTGTTGGCCTCTGGCTAGTTGTTTTTTTCACTGGAAGCCAAAGCGGATTGAGTTTGCTATTCCCCTCTATGGTGCTCACTTCATCAGACAGATGATGGGATGTGTTTTCAAATGATCCACCTCTTATGAAGAATTTCAAGTTTATTTGCTTAATAGGAAATGTATTTAAAAGAAATGCATGCAAATCTGTCTGGATTAAAGCTAGATAGACATGAAGTGAACAAAATGTATAGAAGCTTACGCATGTCCTCGTTACAAGCAGATAAAAATAGTAGTTTTGCTTTCTGCCACAGTTTCTGAAGTCTACATCAACATTGTTCTCTTTTTTAAGCCAAGGTCTCTAATAACTCCTATTCAAACATGATAGTGAATATACCATATTTTACTGTGCTTTGGTTTAAGTTGTGCTTCCTTAATGTGACCATAGAAACATAGAATGATTTAGGTTGGAAAGGACCTTAAAGATCATCCAGTTCCAACACCCATGCCCTAGGCAGGGACACTTTCTACTAGACCAGGTTGCTCAAGCCCCATCCAATCTGACCTTAGACAATTCCAGGGATGGGGGCATCCACAATTTCCCTGGGCAACCTTTTCCAGTGTCTCACCACCCTTATAGTGTAGAATTTCTTCCTAATGTCAATCTAAATCTACCCTCTTAAAACCATTAACCCTCGTCCTCTCAGTGCAGTCCCTGATAAAGAGTCCCTCCCCTTATTTCCTGTAGGTCCCTTTTAAATACTGGAAAGCCTGCTGTAAGATCTCAGAGCCCTCTCTTCTCCAGGCTGAACAACTCCAGCTTTCTCAGCCTGTCTTCATAGTAGAGGTGCTCCAGCCCTCTGATCATCTTTGTGGCCCTCCTCTGGACTCACTCCAACAGATGAATGTTCTTCTCATGTTGGGTGCTGCAGAGCTGAATGCAGTACTCTAGGTAAGGTCTCACAAGAGCAGGCAGAGGGGGAGAATCACCTCCCTCTACTTGCTGATAAAATGCAGGTTTACCCTTAAATGTACTTAAAAAACAACTAAACACTCCAGGTGTCCCAGTTTGCTGTGCATATTGTAGAAGTGCAACACGTTCCTCCTTTACCTGTGTGTTGCACGTTCCCACTGTGGTTGGGTTTTTCTCTCCTTTCTGATTGCTGGGTCGGATTTCTGCTTGTTGTTTGAAAGGTAAGAGAGTCTTCATTGTTTTTTTTTTTTTCTTATTCCTTCTGTTTCCTCCGTATATTCTGAGGGAGGCATTAATCTAGGGAGTCATGAGGGCATAGCAATTTATCTGCCTATCACTTTGGTATAGTGTTTATCTTATAGATATAACAAAATATTTGCACTTTCAGCCCTGAATTCTAGTCCAGTTCATAACAATACTTGCCAAAAGTTGGTTACCCATGTTTGTTTTGTGGCTTGTGAGACGTGAATTGGTGGGTCTTGGAATACACATCGTACAGTCAGAATTAATTGGAATTCTCTTTTGTAGTCCATGAAGAGATACTGTTAACTGAATGGATCCGGAAATTGAAAACATCAATTTTTTTATTTAGAAATTAAATTTATGAAATAAAAATCACAAGATGAGAACTGCATTATTTTTTGTAGATTTCCCATAGACAGTAAATCCATATTTACAGAAGATAAATATGAAAAGAAAAAAACTTTAGACAACAATAAACAATTAAAAATTAAAAAATAAATAAAAAAGAAAATAAGAAAAAAAATTGATCCCATTCAAATTGTGAGGTAAAGTGCTCTTTTTTGTTCCATTGCACGTCCTGCAGGAATAATAACATTCTTTTAAGAATCAAAACTGAAATCCAGGTATTTTTAGCCCACAGGAAAATATGTGTTTTGATTAAGCATTTATAAGAGAGAAGAATTCTTAAATATCTGGCTAATTATCCCACATAAAACCCAAATCTTAGAAAGGCATCTGAAAAGTTACATGTGAATAACAATTGCAGAACAAAATGTAAACTAGATTCAAGTAAATGTAGCTACTGCAATCAGGGCCTCAGCCATAACCAGAATTTCAGTCAGAGAAAGGTAAATCCTGTGCAGTGTAGAGGCATGGATCTATTAGTATCCAGATATTTTTGTGCCCTTCATTGTCAAATAGTCTCAAAAACAGCACAAAATGTATCATGACAACACAAGGAAAATTAGAGGTGAGATGGGGAACAGATAATTACTAATATTATTATCTGATAAGAAACCGAGGTTCACGTAGACTAAGGGCTTAATTATTAGTAAAACTGTAGGAATAGCATGGAATATGCCTCTGAAGCATAGCAAAACCAGCACTTCCTACTTTACCTTTACTCATGACGGTGATACATATTCATTACTGACCACTGTCTGCTGTAGGTTGCTTTCATTTTAGTGCTGGTTGTTTCCCTGGCTTGAAGGAAGTGTGGGTGGGAAAGGAGTCAGTTCTAAACTCCACTCACTCCTACTCTTTCTTTACTTAGTTGCTTCTGAAAGAGCAAGTTTTTGATGCTTTCACTGCTTTTCATAATCAGAGCATCATCTACAGTTACTTGGTTCATATATGTCAACAAAAAAAAGTATGTAACACATTCGGAAGCTAGACATGAATCACTTAAACCCAAACCCCTACCTATAGTCTGTCCTTCCTTTGTACTGCCACCAAACAAGAGTAAATAAACATCCACCCTTCTTTTCCCAGTTTCACCATGGTAGGTCTGAGTTTGTCCTGTTTGCATTATCTAGTTTACAAGATGGTATTTTAGTAGCTGGTGGGACCTCGATTCGCAGGTTGCCCCCTACATTTGCTAGAAGAAATACAATGGTAATATGGTAATACATTAGGTCTTTTCCTCTTTGTGACTACCATGGTACTACTATAATGAGCAAGTATTCACTTCACACTTCCTGATAATCTGTTGGTATAGATCTGTGGTTTTCTTTCAGTGTCTGGTTCATTAGATGGTATAAATGTGTGTAGCCTTTTTAGATGTGGTTGAGAAAAGCAGGGAACGTTGAGGTTAAGGTTTATTATGACTGTCATGTTCAAGAGCATTTCTGCTTTGAGACTCTGCACATAACTCCAGTTGACACTGGAGTTACGCATTTGTCTGAAAGCTGTTTATTGCTCTGTGAGTACTCTGTTTCTAAGGGTGAATAAGACAGAATAGATCTGAGTACCAATTATTTTAAAACTCCTTGAAACTTTCCACAAAGCTGGATTAAAGAAATGATTGCACAGTGTTTAGGAATGTAAAACCCAACAGATAATATCTTTGTCCCTAAAACCACATACAAACAGGCATTACTTTAAGAATATTCAACAGTGTCATTTATTATGTAGAAAGCATTACACAGTTGCCCTCCCCTGACAGTAGCAATACAAGTGGTTCATGAGGGAATAAACCCCTGAAAGCTTGGTTGCAATTTACTTCTTTACTTCCTGCACCTAGTAACAATGATAGTTGAATTGAAAAGCATTTTAAAATTCATAAATACATAAGTAGCCATTATCTAGTGGAACACATATGTCTGACTATAGGACCTGATCCACTACTCAGTTACTCAAATTTTCGACTAATGTAACTCCACGATAATCAATGAGGGTGTTGCTGTGCAACTGAAGTAGCATAAGGCAAATAAGGTTTTTAGTACATGTAAGGGCCATTTGGTTTAAAAAGAAGGCCAGCATTTTCATTGTGTGTTTATTATGTGTACCTTAATCCAAATGCCCAGAAAAAGAGGTACTCAGAATAACTGGGTACTTCTAAAACCTGTTCGTATCAAGACTGACAAAAAGGTGAGAATATTTACCTACATACCTCTTTTACAAGGAGAAAAAAACTGTACGATTTCATATTTCTTCTTTTTTTGTGGGATAGAAAATTTTTTTAAGCTAACCATATTTAGCTTCTCAGAATCATAAGAATGATTTCATCTGAAATTCGTTTTGATGGTAAAACAAAGTTTCAAAGATTAGTCAATGGAAAGTGAACAGTATGATCTTTGGATGTTCATAAATGTAAACAGTTTAAGACCAGGGGATTATTAAAGCTTCAATCTGAGCTATTTTTTCTTCAGTTTCACCCAAATCCTCTCTGCACTGAGCAGACTTGAGGTTGGCTGAAGTTTCTCTTTTTTAAAAAAAAGACATCCCATCTTAATTTTTCTATAAAGTGTTGGCTCCTAAAGTGTTAATCATTACACTGTGTGTTAGTAAAGTAAGTGTGGAAAGCAGAATGAGTAATGACAATGTTAAGTTTGTATAGTATAAAACCAACAATCCCCTCCAGCTCCTGGGCAAACCTAGCACCATAGCCTAGGGGATGAGCGTAATAGCAACACAAGGCTCTGATGTTATTTGCACCCTTCCAATAGCTAATCATTTTGTGGAGGGTCTGCTGCGGAATTTCAAAGACAATAAGCAAACATGCATCAGGCAAATAAAATTGCATTCCTCTACATTTTAGATGTGAGAGATAAAACAGACACAGCACCATTCAATCCTTTATGAAGGTGACACAACCTCAAAAATCTTTGTGTCTACTGCAAACCACACGAGGATTTGAGCAGGAAATAAAATCTGATTAGTTTGTTTCACTCACCTTTCTAACTACATGCATTTAGAAAGGGTTTCGGTACAATTCTCTTCCCCTTTCTTTATTGCGTGGTTTGCTTTGTTTGCTTGAGTTTAAAACTACCATTAGGTGAAAGTGTTGCAAGTATAAATAATTTAAAAGATAACTCCATGGGGATACTAATAATATGTTCCTGCTTTTTCTAATAGCAACTCATTATGCTTCTGAGAATTAGTATTCCATAGGAATGCTTCCACAACATCACTGTATCATGGATATTGTGGATGTTGACAATAAAATAATTTTGACATCTATTTAATTAAGTGTATTTTCCTTCTTAGAAATGTCCCTTTTGTTTATGACTTGCACCACTGCTTTAAATTATCTAAACATAGTCAAAGGTTTCTTGAGTGGACAGATGGATGGACAGACAGACATATCTATCTGGTTTTATCTATGTTAACTGTTTAGATGTAACACCTTTCCCCAATAAGAATCCACAACAATACAATTATCTAAAAATTCACAATTACTTCTAAGAGAAATCTAATCAGTTAATAGATGTTAATAAAGACAAATGTGCAAAGGTAATATGTGGGTCGAACTCATAGAGTCTTACTCTGTTGATTCTCATTTAAGGGAAAGAAAAAGCTTTCAATGGGACTTCTCTTACTTATATCCTATCATTTTATAAATTTCTTTGTCAACCCTTCATAGCAAATAGTAATTTTAAGTAGGCCAACACCAAGCTCAGGTTGCATGCACTTCGTGGTAATGATAGTGTAGCTGTCTTTTCAGGAGTCAGTAAGTCCAATAATTGAGTCTCTTTTTTCATTTTTTAATAGTTTTTTTAGTCTCCAGTAAATTAATGTGTGCTGTCAGACTGAATGACTGTTGCTTAGAGAAATCAAGCCCTTTATCATACTAACCTCACGCTGAGATCTTTTGGAAAGTCATAGGGCAGGCAGGCACTGTTGAAAACAGTCATAAGTAAAAAACTACTCAGTGCTGTGCACACAACAAACATCAGTGAGGATTAAACAACTCTCACACAGATACACACTATTTCAGGTCTTGGATCTTTGGACTATATTATAGAGAAAGATATCGATTATAGTTAAATTGTTCAAAGCTGTTCAAAGCTACCTTTTCTTAAATAAAAATAGACATTACTAAGCTTTGTCAGAATTTTATTCACATCTCCTGTTCCAAAGTGTAACTGTGTCGGGATGATTCTCAGGGCAAATTGTTTAGATGTTAAAGGATCCATAGTCCATTCAAACAAAATGGAACGCAAGAACTGGGAGGAAAGTATATTTCTCATTTGAAAATACTGTGAAAAGGATTCACACGGATGACTCTAAGAGAATTAAAATTACTGATGAGATGGTACAAGACGCAGCTGCAACTTCTGCAGAGATTTCTTGGCTATTTCAAACTATTACAACAAAGAGAGCATTGCTTAAAAGAATTTTGTATTTTAGATGGTATCATGTCATATAGACAGGTTTATAACCTGGTGAACAAAATTGACAGCAAACCTAGAGGAACATTACTCTCTCTGACATTCTTAAATACGTCCTTCTTACTCCTCTATATCCCTCTAGGACTCCTCACACATTTATTCCCACCACCCAAAATCCACATGCATTTCCTAGTGTTGCTCCTTCTCTCACACCTCCTGTGTCTGCCTGTCTTTCTATTTCCACTTTAACAGTATGTCTCTCTTGCTTCTGCCTTCATCTCTTCTCACCTTGACTATTGTAGTCCCCTTCTCTCAGGATTCTCAGCCCCAATTCTTCAGCCCTTCCTCAAAATGTGCCAAATGCTGATGCTTCCTTCTCACACACACATCAAAATCACCTCCTACTTTAGGCACTTTAGCAACGTTCCACCACCCTTTTCCGGATCAACTTCAAAACTGTCTTTCTTAAAACAATGTCAAATTCTACTTCAACATAGACATCTCTTCTTTTTCTCCTATTCTCCTCTCTAGTCTTTGTCTAATGCTGTCTTTGCTTCTGTTCTGCAATCTCAGTTGAAAAATCCTTCCTCTCTACCACAGCTCCCATCTAAATAGCCTTTCTGTATCATTAGTTAGCCATATATTTTCTCTTTTGCCTATACACACCTCTTAATGTCTCTCCATTGGGTTTGGGACTGAGTTCATGAGGAAGATTAATACTGTATGGCATGCTTAAGCAGTTATTAAAGAACTGTGCCATATTGGAGAACCTGAACATGGTCTAGGTAATACCTGGGATAAATCTGGGAAAAGGATGAAATAGGTTTTGTCAGTCCAGATGAAAAACACCCCCACGAAAAATTTTACCTTACCAATTTTTTTACCTTTATTTAGTACACCTGAAAATGAAGTGTAGGCACCCATCTTAACCACATATCTTTTCATGAAACTTTTCCTAGCAATGAGGTACTTGGAACCGTGAGATTTTTTGTTTCAAGTTAGGATATGGAATTTGACATTATGATGCTTTCATATTTGTCTTTTTGTAGACCCTAGTTTCTTGGACCAAAGGATATCAGTCCTCTAGATATATGATTTACTTGATTATGAACACATATATCAGGCATCAAAAATTAGGCAGATAATTAGGCCACTCATCTCAGCAGAATTGATTGGTGGTTAAGGGACATACATATAATACAGCTGGAGTTTTCAACTCAGGATTCTGTCAAAGTCCATTTAAAGTGCTAAATTTTTCTTTGGCTGTTGACTACTACATTTGTTTGTATTTACTTCAGTGATTCACAGAGCTAATGCGTTTCCTGAAATATCTCTGAGAACACAGGTGAGACACTACAGGGTATGCTGTATTAGGCTAGAATTTACAATGATTAAAGCAGAAGTGGCATTACTAAGGTCTGCTAAGCCTCATGTGATTTATAAAGATATAAAGTATATCTTTTATACGATGCTAAAATTTTTGTCGTTGATAATGTAGTCACATGGGAAAGACCAACTAGAACAACTGGGGAAGAATAAAGAAAAGGAAATGGAAACTAACTCTTCTTTACTAGTTTATCTGAGTGGGTGTCTGTATTTGTTGCTTTTATTATTCTGTTCTAGATAGATGCAAGTTTCTAAATTTACAGCTTTATATGTATAAAGGCATATTTGATTTCTAAAATAGCTAAATATTACAGGATTTTCCCTATCAAATTAAAAATACACATTGTTCCTAGGATTGTATGTCATCAATGATTTTAACAATCCAAAAAGAAAAACAAAGAATAACTTCCCTCTTCTAACTACTGATTTATCTACTTATGTTTTCTTCAGTTTGGACACTGAAATAGAATGAAAACACTGTTTTTCTTCTATTTATAGTTAATTTCTTAACAAATTTCTGTTTAAACTCTTATGCAGACAAGCACAAAGCTTAACTACTTCACTTGAATATGCTGCCTGTGAATTTGGGGCGGTTTTTTTCTCTTTTCACATTTTTTTCATTTTACATAATGTTTCTATTGACCTTCCATTTTGGGATTCTTTCAAAGATTGGTTAAAGATGTTCTAAAACTTGCCTTGAACTTCTTACGAAAGTATTACTTTAACATTGGGTTATAACACAACAAAAAAAGTCACAACAAAAAATGTGTAGCATGTTTTACAAAATATTTCCTCATTTATAGATATGCAACTTTTAGATACGTATATCATTTAAGCTATGTATGTCAAGCACAAACCTTGAAATCTTATTTTGAGCTAACCTTTATCTTCAGCCATCACTGAATTTTCCAGCATCATCACGTAGCTGCTGCCTGGTCCCAAGCTGCCTAAGGTCTTTTGATTCCCACATGCTTGTTTCCATTGGTGAGCATGCAAAAAACTACTTAGAACTGGATATAATTGAGAAACTTGGAACTGTAACCCTAGAAGTACTGAAAAGCGAGATTTTGCCCTGCCCATCGTTATTTCATACAGAAAGGACCTGCAGGAACACAAAACATATATGATGATAAATAGATGTCAACATGTTCCAGAGTGACACACAACATTCAAGACAAAATCGGCCTTGCCTCAGTGTATTTCTCCAGGGGCCAAAGTCCTTGTCATGCATCAGCCATACAAAACTTTACATGAAAGAGGCAAATGGGGTAGAGGGAATACTATACTCAATGGCTCATTGGCTAGAAAATTCACTTGTTAAATAGGATATATGTTTGCAGGTCTTCTCTTCGTCTTGATTTAAATTAATGTCTCAACTGTTCCAAGTGAGTTGAGTTTCCCAATCAATGCCCTATTGAACATAATGCTCCATCTTTACTCTTCTTCACTATCACACTTTCTTGTTCTACTGACTGCCAGTTCTGTTGTGTAGGTTACAACTAGTCAGTAGAACAAAATTAAATAAGAACAAGGGCTACACTGTACAGCCTCTCAGTTAAGGCTCCAGCTTCCAATGTGTAAGAGTTAAGTGCTGGTTAATTATGACTGTATAATTACTTACTTCAGGTGGAACATCTTTAGAATGAGAACTGAAAGGGCTTTGTTCACTGTACTGAATACCTGCATGATTCAGATATTCTTTTAGGATATGACGAACCTATGCTCAAGTCTTTGTTCCAAATCAAGCAGGATAGGGAGGCAAAACTTGATCTCCTTCTTTCCAGATAAAATAGTCAAATAATTATGGTGTCAGCTACAAAGGAAAGAGATCTTTATCTATGTTGTTGTAGGAAAGAATAGACCTGTCCTAAGATGTTTGTCTTACTAAAAGGATCTGTAGGAATCCTGACTGGACATAAGTGTGTTTCTCTAACTCGGAGATAAGAGCATGGTTACAGGAGGATGTAACTCACTGTTAGGATATGCATACACAGTAGCAAAAATGATGAAAGCGTGGAGTGTTAAAAGTAGAAATCTACAAACCTAAAGAATTTAGGCACTTTCAGTGTTAAGTGAGAGTTTGGGGTTTTTTTATAGAAAAAAATGTAGTTAGGTATCTAAGTCCATCTTCTGGTGATTTCTGGAACATCTAACCAGACACAGGCATTTCCTTGGGAGCAACATCACCAACAATTTATGCACTAGTGTCAACACTCTTTCCCTAATACTTGGAATTTCACTGAGCAATAGGATTAGCTTTACAGGGCCTATGTTAATTTTGATAATAACACTAGGTCATTTTGAAAATTCTCCACATATATCTATGTGCTTTACTAGACCAGACTGTAGCGATCAGCACTGTTGGATTTGGCCCTGCAATTGCTAGTTTTGTGGGCTTAAATGCAGGTTTATACACATATTCTTAGATGCCTTCACCCCTACGCAGTGCAGCAACAATTAGTGAAATTCTCCTGAAAAATTAAGCCTCAACACCCTACCAGTCAGAACAGTCAGAGTTAATATTGAAATCCATCAGCAACCGGTTATTAAAATTATGTAAGATCACACACAGAGTTTCCAAACTGCTCTCATAAAGAGAGATAAATACTAGATAGGTTGTATAGATTGAGCCTCATTTCATAACAGATATCTCAATTGTATGCAAAATATAGGATAGTGGAACACATTACAGAACTGGCCATTTTTCATTGAATAAATACGTGCTCAGTTTCAAGGTTTTTTTGTCATATGATTTAATTTTCGCATGAGATATTTCAGTGGCAGTGAATACATTAAGAGAGACTTCTCCAGCTACCTGTACCTTAACAGAAGAAAGAAAAATACATTAATAGCTCCCTCTTTAGCTGTGGAAGCCAACAGCAACTGAAATGTGGTGCATTTGAGTACAGGCTCCTCCAATGCTCTGTTCTGCCCATAAGCCAGCTGAGCACTGAAATCAGGGGAACCCAGCCTTTCAAGTGCTTCAGAAAGCTACAAAACCTTCCTGATTTCAGTCCTTAGCTTCCTGAGAAGAATGAAAACAACAGAGGGAAAAAACAGGGTGTAACATTCACATATATGTTCACAATCGTAGCATATCTGGCCATCCAGGACCCCTGAGAGCACCAGCAAGATTTATCACTGACTTGCCAGCTGTACTTTGCAATTATCTCTGGTGAGCCAGTAAGGTAGGCTGGGGAGGAAAGGCTGAGCCCTGAGGGAGAGGAAGCACTGGTCCGAAGGTATGGAAGTCTGGGATATGGAATGATAGGCTGAGGAAATGACTCTACTGAGTTTTTTAATTTTTCCATTCCATGATTCCAAACCAGTTTGGCTTACAGTAACTAAGGCACAAGGATACATGAAACATATCCATATACTAACAAACTCTCAAAAATGTTTTTTAAAGTGTTACCCCCTGATTCTTGTGGAATACAGAGAACACAAAATGGGATGAGAGAGAGTTAAAATCTTCACCAGTATGACATCGGGAAGATCTGTATAATTACCTCTTCATTTTACCTCTTCATTAAATAATATAACTTCCCCCACTTGCACTGCTAATACCTTCAAAGGTCACTGTGAAGCTTCCATAACGTGGCAGGCTGCAGCCTCGTGGTGTCTGTGGTGTTGACACATATTTAGCTACAAAGCCACTAGACCCTCGGGTCTGATGAAGTCTTGCCACTGGTATTGGAATAAATAAAGGGAAAAACTAACATGATTCTGCATCTACAGAGAGAAAGAAAATTATCACAAGCAGACAGGGCAAAGAACAAAACACAATGGATACCAGCATGTAGGTACAACTTGTGGAGAGGTGATTAGGTGTATAAGGGCTATAACATGGGGAGGGGGGGGAATGTATTTATACACAGTCTATTATTTATGCCCATTACTTCTAATTGCCTAACTAGTTCTCTTTCCTCTCACGTATACTTTAGCACCCACCAACCAGAGAAATATGTCTACAGCTAAATATCTGCCAATTATTATGGACTTTTGCTTAATATTCTATTGTTCCACTGACAGCACAGTTTTTAATATATCATTTTATACTATCCTGTACATCATCATTTTCCTGCCTCCCTTAGGGCCTTGACTGTAATAGTTCTTATTTATTTCCACAAGCTAACATATATGCAAAAGATCTTGTAGTCATGATGCCGCCCCCACCACCCTCACCTCTTCCCATCTTTGTGTTTGTAATCCATTTTGCCTGTTTTTAAAGCTATAGTATAAAGAAGTGTGAACACAGCCTGTGCGTAGACACATACCAGGGTCAAATTCACAGCTTGCTGTGTTTCCCTTCCCCATCTATAAACACACAAGACACTCTTCTCCCGTATAGCAGCGTTATACTGCAGCTTTTTCTTGTGGCCTGTAGATTTCCTTTTTTAGCTAATAAACTTAAAACCAGCTCAGAATGGAAATAAAGGAAAACTCCCTCCTTATTCCAAGGGGTGAGGCAGGAGTTTAATAGCCCATGTAGTGACTGCTCACCTCACAGAATCTGCTCAGCACCTTCTGGAGCATCGACTCTCGGCTGGCAGTGCTGCGGTCTGGTTAGTTGTATCAAATGCTGTTTCTTACTGAGTAGTTTCACAAAATGCTTTTTTTTTTGTGGCGAATCTGCAACAGTATGAGCTGGAGGTGGTTGCAGCTGCATTGCTGTCTCTGAAACAGAGAAGGCATCTTTAGATTCAGTAGTTCTCAAACTTTCAGCAGCATGTTTCTATAAATATATTTTGGCTGTGATTTTTTTAAAGTGCTCTCTTCAAGTCAATTTCCTGAGGTCCGCTAGCTGACAGGTAGAAAAATACATATTTTTTCCTTCAGATTTTAATAACAATGAAAAAATGTACAAGCTTCATGGTCAAGACAGGACAGCAGGTAAAAAAAGATGTTATCTTAAGGCAAAATTTACTGTCAGGGAAAATGGAACATTCCTTCTGAACTCACAAACTGGTAGTGCATGTGCAGGTTGGTTGTAGATGGTTGCTACAATAAGGCTTCTTTCATACAGGTGTGTTTATGCCCCAGGCTTGCTGGCCACAGTCCATTCCATTTACAGAAGCTGAATTAAACAATAACTACCGCATTGCAAAAAGAAGAATAAAAAAAAAAAGGTGAGCGTCAAAGGAGATGCCTGAGAGCTTTGTTAGGGCCAAGAAAAACCCTGTTGCAGTTGTCAGAGCTTGTTGATGTTGCAGAGAACGGCACTTTTTTTTTTTCTGCTGGATTTTGTGGTTCTGCCTTAGGAAAGAAAGTAAAATAGAACGGAAGAACAAAGTCCTACTCTATAAATCAGCAGCTGCTCCTTGCCAGATCAAAGGAGTGACATTTTTGCTCCTGGACTACTTGTCCACTTTAGGTACTTGACAGACAGCTAACAGCTGGCCTGTTACATAGTATAGGATAGTTGGGCTACATCTTCTTCAGAGCAGATGACAAGCTAATCAGAGATATCGATAGCACAGGACATGTGAGTGCACCTTGATCTCTTCAAACATGCGCAGTATGTAATTGCTAAACACCTTTATGCATTTTTGGCAAGTGGCTTCTTAGGTAGTTTCCACTGAAAGAAGGAGGATTAATACCTTAATCTAATTTGATCAGGAAAGTTAAACATATGTTAAATTTATTGACAAACCTCCTTTGGATCAATTTATAATTGACCAAAGAAATTAACTTGAAACAATTTAAAAGTTTTTTTAAACACTTCAATGTGATGTTCAAAAACTACACTTTTTTTTAAAAAAGAAAAAGTTACCTAAAATGAGGAACCCCTCAACCCTTAAGTAAGAAGCTAGATAAACTGATTGTGTTTTCAAGACTGCTGGACCCTCATTAGTTTTGAAAATCTTTTCCTATGAGTTTGAGTGGATAAATGAATACATCTTCACGT
Source organism: Dromococcyx pavoninus (assembly GCA_033558185.1). Lineage (NCBI taxonomy): Eukaryota > Metazoa > Chordata > Aves > Cuculiformes > Neomorphidae > Dromococcyx > Dromococcyx pavoninus. The sequence goes on along the minus strand of JAUMJL010000044.1, from coordinate 5,239,431 downwards.
GCTTAAGCTACTTAAGATTTTATAGGAGATCTGTTATCTACCTTTAGAATGGACATATACGTCCTAGCAAATCAAAGCGCATGGTGAATTAACTGAAATTGTATTTACCATCTCCACAAGACATATGTGTACAAACCTGGAATTTTAATGTCAGTAGTAAAAGTTTCAAAGTGATTCAGTTTCTGGTTGATTCCCATCTGCAATAAATCATGTACAGGATGAGGTTATACACTACAGCTTATGTCTATTGACTTTGCATTTTATCTTTAAGATATGAATAGCTAAGGAAGCATGTCTGTTTGTCTCCTCCTTTCCTTTCAAGTACCTTTAAAAGATCATTTTTATGGTGCATGATAAATAACTATATGTGAATAACCTGATGACGCTCGGAAAGAGTAACAGCCATTGCCAATCCCTGTTAGGTGGCTTCAGGTGCGACGGTGCGCACTGCAAGGTGCTTGTCACCCACCAGAAACCCAGGGGAGATCAGGGATGATATTTTTCCCTGTAAGCTGAGGTTTCCTGAGAGCTTGTGAGGAATCCTGAGCCCACCCCGCGGGATTGCACCAAACCCCAGCGCGACAACAGCGCTCCCTGGCTTCCCGGGCGCAGAGCAGCCACGGCGGTGCTCTGGCCCCACCTCATGGTGCCCTGCTGCACAGCGGGGTGGCCTCACCTGGGGCTACCGAAGCCTGAAACTCAGGGCGAGGGCAGCGTTGCAGCAGGGCAGCCAGGTGGCCACGAGGCCTCCAGGTCCCTGGGGAGCACCAGGGAGCCTCTTGGGCAGTCTCCTTCATTGCAGGGAGAGCGTCCCGCTCACGAGCCCGTGCCCCAGGAGCGGAGCAGGGAGGCTTCTTGAGGTTTGTGCAGCAGTGTAGGTGTTCCCGTGACAGGCCCTTGCCCTGGCAAAGCTAAATCATTTCCCTGTGCTCCCAAGAGGTAACATGGTAACCAGGAGTTACATGTTTAACGAGACAGGCTTTCTCTGAGGTAAATAGATGCCCATCTTGCCAATTCTTATGATTTTATCACAATGCTCAAGTTAGTTCATGTTATCTTGAGGTCCCAGCTCTGGGAGACAATGGTTGCGCAAGAATCTTTCCAAGTAAGTTTCTAAATTTTATGGCCAGGAAGAGCAGTTTAAAAATGTGGCACGATGACTGAAAAGCTTGCAAAGTAAACACGAGTGCAGTTGAAATTTCTGATTTTTTTAGGAAACTCTCACAGTTACCAGGCGGGCAAGATCGTAGTTTCCAACAATTGGCAGCTCTGAGCAGCATAACGTATTTTCAGGAGCTCCAACATGAACATACAAGATGTGGGAGAAGTCTTCAGGATAGTTAGTGCTTGCCTCCGGCTGCCTCAGGCACCTGGTTTGGTTGCTCACTGTCATCTTCTGGAGCTTTCTCTCCACCAAACATGGATGCTGAGATACATCCTCTGAATCACACCTTTGACAGATGTGATACGTCTAAATTAGCTTAAGAAAATCAGTTTAAACAGCCCATAATCTTCCTTCTCTAACAAGACTGTCCAAAACTACGTGAAGTTTTGTCAGGGAACGAACCTGCCTGTCCCTTCCCCTTCCTCTCAAAACCAATCATGCAAATGACTCCTTTTCTCAGTATTCATGACTTAGGGAAGCCTTATTTAGATGGCTAATTTCCAGGTGACTAACTCAGCTTTTTTAATTTCTTATAAGGAATGCTGCAAATAAGAGTTGGTAACCAGGTGTGGCATAGATTCAGTGAAGCATAAACAAGGGCTTTTTCAACTATTTTTGTACACACATGTACAGAAGGATGCCTAAACCTAATTCTGTCAGTTTAGAATACATATTGGAGGGAGGAGTTAAGTAAACTAAGATAACTAGATTTTACTTGCTCAGATAAAAGTTTGGGTGATAGACAAAGACCACTGTGAACGCTGCGGGGGGGCGGGGGGAGTGGGTGTATATATATTGATAAAAGCATTTCTGCAAATTAGTCTTTTCTAATGCCTTCTTTCAAATGGCTCTGATCTCATCAAGGCTTCTGAAATGATTCTTTCAGCCTGGAAAAGAAGTAATTTTCTAGGTCACTTATGAAAACATTTTTTGTGACTTAAATAAAATATTTTATTTCTTATTTTCCCTTTCGAACTAGGGCATTCTTGGACAACAAGACATCAGTGTAGTACATAACCTTGAGCTAAACACTGACATGTTCGTAGTCCAAATACTGAAATATTATTTAGGCAAAGATTTATATTCCTATTCAAAGTGAAAAAAAAAGGATTATTTTTTAGAACAAATTCTTAAGCTCTTGGTCAGAAAAACATTGAAACAGATGCTTAAACTTCATTTATTCATCAAGTTCAGCTCCCATTTAGCTAGGTATAATAGAAGAGCTATACTTCTCATCTACATTAGGCAGGTTTTTTAAAAAATCTTTCTAGGCTGTTCCTCTGGATACCTAAATATTTTGAGAATAAGGCTTTATATTCAGATGACAGAAAAAAACCTATTTTAACCCTACATTATTTTTTGTTATTGCTGTTACTTTTATTTTTATTCTTTCTATGACTGAGCCTGTGACAATGTTCATCCAGTATCTGTTTTTTTCAAGCAAAAGAGTGTAAGTGTCTTCTTGGGCTAAAATCTAAATTGAGGCAAAACTTTCCTTGTCATTAATCCTTTTAGAGAACTGACTGTGAATTCATGTCACAAATTTATTTATTTCTCTGTTTGTGACATGAAGAATTAAGAACCCGTTTATGCTAGTTTGACTGGTTTGTTAAATAAATAATATTTTAATAATTTATTTTCTGGGATGCATATTTTAAGTGGAGATCCATACTAAAAACTGATACTTAAAAGTTCTGAGTTGTATGTGGTGGTTCCATGTTGTTCCTCAGTCTCCCAGAGGGCACAATCTACTCTGCTGTAAGGGACTGGTTCACTTTTGCACCAGTTCATCTCACAGGAGTGAATGGAGTTAAATACCACTCTCCATTTAAGTTCATATTAACCCGCAATTTGGGGGAGAATTGTAGTTTCCTAAGCTTTCGTGCGATACATCCTCCTACAACAAGACTGTTGTGACCCTATGTCCTTAAAGTGAATTTTCCACAATAGCTATAGTGCAAAGCTGGAGATGTTTCTAATTCTGATTACTAATCAGTACACCCACTTCAGTTAATTTCAAGGACTAATCTTACACAGATTCAATTATGGAATGGTCACGGTATTTTCAAAGGCAATGTACAGCATGTATAAAAAAGACAGTGGAAACAAAATTATTTTTTACTCTGCCAGGCTTGAGCAAGCAGACTGAGAGCTCTATTTTCTATTTATTGTCTTTTGCACATTGCAGAAATATCTCTATGATTTTATCTGAACATTACCTATTATAAAAGTAAAATGTATTATGTAAATGTAAGTTTAGCGTCATTTGATATGACTTGAGATAGAGTGTGATAAATATATAAAGAAGATTAACTACAGAACTTCCTGTAAAATGCAGAATCCATATTTATTTCGGACAATGAAAACCAAGGCTGTTTGAAGAGATGCAATTAAATGCATGTATTTAAATTATATTGTCATGCTAATTAGCAATGGGAGGAACCAATTAGGACTAGGACTACCGAATCACCAGACTACATTGCATATTCACTAGTATACCTTTACTGCTCCACTGTTTCTTGCTGGAAGCAGATAAGTATGAAATGTGTTTGCTTTGAAAGTCCATGTTGTTGTGCAGTTTGAGCCAAATCTTCTTCATTGTGCTTTCATAAATTGTCCCACAAAAGTTACCAGAACTGCTCGTGTCAGAAAGGCAGGTTCTGGCTATAGGAAATAGATGTAGCTTCTTTAGGTAACAATTAAAGAAAAATGTTAAGATGTAAAAAACTGTTTGATACAAATGGTTGTGGTTTGAATAAGTGAGGTTGGTAATCTTTTGTTTGCAAAATGCTGGAAGTGAGATTTTTCATTAAACATACTATGTCAATGACACATATATTTCAATATTACGCATCTCATTTATCATTCTGGAATGAGGCCCAAGTACCATACGAATGCAGTGTTTGCGAAGGTATTGCCTCACAGCCCTAGAGGCTGATGACCCCTCTTTATCTACACAGCAGGTAAGGCACAAACAGTGGCAATGTGAGCTCTCTTTGTAGTCCCTTGCCAGTGCGCCTGACTGCTAAGCTGGGGAACAAAGGAAAGATAGCATATGGATAGCAGATTGTAGGAGCTCTGAAAGAGGACTGAGGAAATCTAAGTTGGGTGTGTCGTTCTGCCAAAGATCTCTTGTATGACTTTGGCCTTGTCACTTAATCTCCTTCTGTCTCTGTTCCCCTTTGCAAACAGGGAGAAGGTGTCTCTCTTCTCCCCCAGGCTTTGCCTGGAAATCTGTTCAGACCATTAGTTCTATTGGACAGGATGCTTGTGCAGCATAGGGTGGAGTAAGACAGAGCTTCACTGGGTCCTCCAACTGCTGCTATCATCCAAATAATAGGAATTACTATTAAGAGAAGAATAACAAAGAAATCCATGTCTTGTTGATAGATTTTACTCATCTTTTCAGGCCATTCAATCTTTGGCCTCTGGGTGAAGGGTATGAACAAGGCAGGCAATTAGTGTCAGAAACAGAGCTGTGAATTCTTCTTTTATAGGCTTCCAAATAATGCTGGAAATAGTGGCATTGGTGTTCTCTTTTTTCACCTGTCTCAATGGCTTTTGAAGACATTTGTGCCAAAATAACATCACAGTGTTTCTGCAATGCGTGAACTGAACTGCTGTGCAAAAGGCTGTGTTTTGCTTTACTTTGGCCCCGGAGATGGCTCCCCGAGGGGTTAAAAAAAAGCCCTCAAAAAATGTAAACACTAGGGCAGAGACTATGGTTTCTATGTCTCTGTTCTGCACTGTGCATATTTATGGGGCAGTATAAAGGATAAATAATCCACAAACACTGCATTCTGTGCCCTTGTCTACCAATTGTGCTGATGTGCTAAATGATGTAGCTACTGCTAATGAAACTGGGATCTGATTTTTAGCTTCACCTGAAATGTATGTCTGCTTTGCACCTGCAATTTTACAAATATAAATAATTCCATATGTAATTTTTCAGACATACGCATTGATGGCTATAATTGATGCCGTTCATGGACAGGATTTTTCAGAGGACATGTAGAAATGGAATTTCAAAATTATCTGGATGCCTAAAGCCTCTGTGGTCCTATGTCTTTTTATGTATAAGACAGTGTGTCTTCTCTTCAGACAAAGTGTTGCAGTCTAGAGGACATCATTTGCACCTGCAGTTAAGAACAAGTGCGAAAGAAAAATGGAGAAATAATGAAATCAGAAATCAAACTCAAGCGCTACATTTTTCAAGTTTCACTGGACAAATGTGAACACTTTTATGGCTAGTTTTCTTCTCTAGGGAAACGAAGATTGGAGCACTCGCTATTAGGGCTTTAACTCTCATTTTCAAAACTAATAGTGAATTGGGTCTATGCAGAGTTCGCACCAAAAGGCTGGCTTTATTCACATCAGCGGAATAAAATAAAAACAAGCAGTTTTGGGAGTGAACGGCTGGGCAAGATTGGGTTTTCAACACAGTCCCAAAAGGCTTATTCTATGGTGTCTGTGGAATATGTGAGAGTGGAGTGGAGTATCCCAGCCTGTGTACTCATGGAGGTGAAGCAGTGATCACCTGAAAACCTTCAGGACTTAAAATTTTGTTAATGCTCTGCCTTATTGTGCAAGTCCATTGAAAAAAACGCTTTAGAGGGCACCTATTTCTTACTAATGTAAACTTTCTGAGGAGTATCCAAAGATATGACCTCTGGGTGAACCTTTAACCTTCCCCTTAATTATTTGTTTGAAGACAGTGTCGAGTTCTCCTGCTGAGAGCCTAGGCCCATAATGCTTCGCAGCCCTGTGAGCTGGGGTGTGTGTGCAGGGAAGTGCAGAGGGACATAAATAAGGGGACCACCAGATGTAAATAATAAAAGTGGTTGGGGTTTAAATAAAAAACGAAAAAGCAATTTGGTTTCCCTGAAGACTGGCCTGATTGAAGAAAAGGGGTTAGTAAGACGGAAAGTGTGTGCGTGTGGGGGGTGTTTCTGTTGTCTGTGATTTTTTACAGGCCTAAATAAGCATTCATTCCATTCTTTAAAACCTTGCCATCTGTATACTCCATTAGAAGCTCATAGGAGAAGAGAAAACAGTCTTATCAGGCTTTCCTGTTAATCTCTATTGGCCTTAACTTCAGCTGATAAAAGGCGCGCTGGATGGAGGAGGTTCAGGTCAGGCTCCATTTGGTCAGTGCGGTAATGTTACTGGAAAGTCACTAAGCAAAGTAAGTCCTGTCAAGGACCTTTGTCTTTGAGGACAGAAACACGCCTCAAAATCACAGTGCTGGAGTAAGAGATGCCTTTGCTGTGCTGCAGTCAGAAGAGAATAAACAAGTACATTGACTGTGTCTGAGTTTTTATTTTAATACCTGAAGTCATGACTAACTCTGCAGCAGGATGACAATTCTGACAACTGAATTATACTTTTCCTAAAGAATAAAGAATGTCTTTTGGATGTAAACAGAGAGACGTAAAAGAGCCCTTTAGTGTTACTTGTAGCATTTATGCATCTGTCTAATGAAATTTCCACAATTGTGATTACAGAAGATGCAATCGAAGGTGTGCCACTGTCTTTTATTATCTACGGAGGAATTTAACCAGGAAGCATGACAAAAGACCTTGTGGAGTTGATGCTATATAAAGGCTAGCAATTTACTAAATGAGCAGATGAACTTAGTTTTCAGTTAACTGACTGAAAGGCTTCACTAGGCTTTGGATCGGGCCCAATGGCAATTATTGGAGGCTGTTTCAGATGATAGACATGTTAGTATTTCTGAAGAGGATTAAACACTAGTATTCGACTTCATTAGCACTCCTTAAGGGTCACCAGCCGAAAACCTGAGCTGTGAAATAGCACACAAAACCAGCGCAAAAGCTCGAAAGTGTTCTCTAACACAAAGAGGAGGGGACAAAAACAAGTGTGGCTTCTGAATGATAGAAAATTGCCCTGTTTTGAAAGAAATTCTGTGAACAGGCAAATTTAAAATATTTTAGGGAAATTAATTTGGCTTAGCTTGTGCCAATGTGAATCGCTGCACATTAAGCTAATAAGAAATATGCAAGCACTTATTTTTGGATTACCAGCAAAATTAAATCCAGGCACTGCAGCCAACTAACTTTGTCTACCAGTGCTCAAAAGCCTCAGTAAGTGCCCTGGCTTGAGAGGGGGAAAAAAAAAAAAAGCTATTTTGGGCCTAATATTAACCACATGTACCTGCAACTGGGGTTTTCTAACGAGTTGAAAGGTGCCTTGAGGTCCGGGCAGGCGGTGGCCTTGTGCGGGATGTCCCCGCTCGCTTGGCCGCAGAGGTGGCCCCCAGCTGGCACTGACCTCCAAACGACCCCCGTCTTTACAGGCCCCAACTGCAGGAGTTGCAGAAGAGCAGAAGTCTTTCTGGGCCAGCACTTATTGCTGCTGTGCTGGTGATAAAACTTCAGACAGCCTAATTGATGGCTTTGCTGACCTAACGATACCTTGTGAAAGCATGGAGTGGCAAAGCCTGGTCCTCATTTATGGCCAGCTGCAAGAGTAGCTGGAACCCTAGCATGGAAAGGGGGAAAAAAAGGCTCGCAGCCTGTGAACTTTAACCAGGTTCGAAGCCACTCGAAGAAGTTAAAGAAACAATTGTCTTTTAACACAAGTTTTCAGTCGCATTTGCTTGTTCAAAGCCTTCTGGCAAATCCAGCTTTAAGCTGGCTAGTAAGATAAGCGTGTTACCACTTACAATTTCTGAGCACTTAGAAGGAAATCCTTTAAAGTGAAATTATACTTTGTTAAAAAAGCAAAGCAAAGCACAACATACTGCTGCACTGTGCTAAAATCCTGTCAGTTTTAAAGCAGAGGTGTTCTCAAAACACAGCAGCAAGCTGATGAAAGGACTTCTATTCTTTGTATTCTGTTGCAGGTTTATTAATGCCAGAAGAAGAATAGTACAGCCTATGATTGACCAGTCAAATCGAGCAGGCAAGTTCCAAGTAGTATCTGTATTCAAGTCCCACAGGCGCAAATCCTCATCAAGTTATTCTTCGTGAGTCCCATCACCTGGTAAATAAATGCTCCAGCCAGGCATTCTGGGAGATTTTTTTTTCTTATGTCCCCAGAATTCCGCTGTAGGAAGCAACTTCACTAATTGGTGCTAATTGGAGATTTCCCACCCTGACTCTACTGAAACTGCTTTTTATTTTCTCTCTGAATTGGTAATTGGGTACAAGTAGTAGTGCCACAAGCAGTTTGTTTGACTGTGAGCTCTTGAATTACTCATTGCTTGTCTGCATCCAATCAGCAAGACAATCTCATTTTCTTGCTACCCACAACTCCTTGGTGTATGCATTGCTTTCACTTCTGGAAGGCGAGCTGTAAAACTCATTGTATCCATTCATTTGCTTTGACTATTCACAATATGCTACTAATGCGACATGGTACCATACTGCCAGAAAATATTAAAAGATTATTACTTTTGTTTAAGAGTGCACCAGATATGTTCCCAGTAAAACATATGATTTTTGTAACAATACCTTTTCTACATTTCTATTAAAACACTCAGAATATGTAACTCTTCACACAACAACTGGTGCCATGTTAATCATTCCGCTTTGTAATATGCATTTTCTCGGCATACTGGGGAGTTGTGGTTTCCTGCCATGAGGTTATGGGATAAAACTGTTCTCCATGTGGTGATGACTGTTGTCACTAAAAAGGGCTTTAACTTGATGGTGATTTCGCCTGCTGCTCCACTTTAAAGGTTTTTGAAAAGGTTATTAATCCTTTGGGAAGCTCTTCCCATGTAGCATTAAATTACTTTTTCATTAACAGGTTAAAAAAGAGGGATAACACTAACTCAACTAACCATGGCAAAACATTAAGCCAAATACAGTGTATATCTAAATAGGAAAAGCCACATCCAGAATTTCCTCACTCATTTAAGAGTAGGTGAGAGTGGTTTTATACATTTTATCAAGTTCCACCGTAAGTACCCTGTATCACAGATGCCAGATTCGCAACTTCATGTAATTAGAGAGGAACAGAATAGGTACTTGCTTCATTAAGAAAAAACACATAGCATTGCAACAGGCTTCCACTGGTTTGCATTAAAGGTAAGTAAAGAAACAGATCCTCAGTAAGTAGACTGACTTGACAAACTTGTTTATTGGCCCCCCCCATAGCATTTTTATTCTATAGTCCTGGTAACATAATCAGCTCATAAAAAGTACAACCTGAGTTTAAAGTGACAGCCAAGATATTGTATATAGTGTTTCAGTGCTGAAGCTGGAACAATTGCTGATTGTTTGGTATGTCTTTTCTTCTT